>PVHT020001178.1:3130307-3310753 GCA_004024745.2 Catagonus wagneri | reverse complement strand
GATAGACTACTTTCTAAAAAATTATTAAAATATAGTGAACTTACAATATTTTATTAGTTTCGGATATACAACAAGTGACTCAAAATTTTTATATATTGTATGGGTTAGATTCCTGTTTTACAGATAACAAAACAGAAACAGAATCATCTGGAATGAACAATAAAATGTTAACATCTTGTAGGTCAAAGGTAAATGCTGGTATTTAAGGAGTGGGAAGCAAGGACAGTACATGATGAATGTTTCAGCTGATAATATATGTAATAAAAATATTTTATACTACCAAGTACATAGAGTGAACTCGAGGAACTTGGCAAGTTTAATTGAACCTCTCTTTTAAGCAAATTTATTACTTCAAAACTGGAATGTTTTAAACCAGTATACAAGGGGCTTGATTATTTTACAAAAGAATATTATTTAAGATTCCTTGGTACATTGAAGGTATGATGTAGCTCAGTGAAACTGAGATGCATGCCTAGAATTCCTTGGTGGCCTTGTAGTTAAAGATTCAGTGTTGTCACTGCTATGGCACGGGTTTGATCCCTGACCGAGGAACTTCTGGAAGCCGCGAAGGCAGCCAAAGTAAATAAATAAATAAAAATAAAATTTAAAAAAGGTGTACGACTAACTCTTTTTGAACACATTCATTTGTAGCTATCGCTCTATTGCTTACATTGCATTTTGAGTTTTCTGTATTTTAGAAAGAATGGAAGTAAAACACTCATCTATTAATTGTAAACAGAGGGAAAATGAAACAGAAGCAGTGAGTTTGCTTAGCATCACGCAGTAAGAAATTAGGAGGCATCACTTACTCATCTGTGTTCTAAAAAATCACATCAAAAAGTCATGTATGACGTGTTAGTACTTAACAGCCACAGTTCTTTTCACAATAAAGTAATGATATGGAACAATAAATCAATAACCTCAAAAGTGCCCATTTCTACAAGATTTCGGATTAGAGATTTTTGCCCAAGAATTCATCTCAGTTTTATTGACTATACTGATTCTTTAGATAATGCCAGCAGAGTTCCTGTGGTGGCACAGCAGAAACGAATCCGACTAGGAACCATGAGGTTGCTGGTTCGATCCCTGGCTTCGCTTAGTGGGTTAAGGATATGGTGTTGCCATGAGCTCTGGTGTAGGCCAGCAGCTGCAGCTCTGATTGGACCCCTAGCCTGGGAACCTCCATATGCCATGGGTATGGCCCTAAAAAAGACAAAGACAAAAAAAAAAAAAAGATAATGCCAGCATGAAGTATCCCATGAGTGATGTGATTGAAATAGGTTTAATGACAGGTGGAAGGAAATGCTTATTCCTGTTTTACTCCAATGACCACGATAAGTTTATTTTGATCAGTGTAACTTCAGCTCATGAAGAACCAAGAAAGTTCCACTTCACTTTGCCATCATCATTTTAATGGAAGGTTGACTCAACAAAGCTGGGGTTCCCACAGCATTGAGTAAAGCACCACTGAACCCTGGCCAATATCTTGACCACACCTAAAAGATACCACTGAGGTCCGTCTGCAAAGTTCTCCTGCAGCCCGGACTGAAGTATCTTCCTGGGGGCCTCTGTTATTTTAATTATGGAGAAATTACTGAGCATAGCCTTTTATAGCCAGTTAGCTGCATGACCGTCACTCCCTTTCTTTTCATTGTTCAGGCTGAGTACCTGGGATTCTTTAAGGTAGAAATAAAGGCACTTCCCTGGGTCCTTGGGAAAAGTGGGGAAATCTAAGATAATCCCAATGGAGAAGTGGTCTTTTTATAGGTCTGAATAGTAGGTCTGTTGTTATCGCTGGGATCTGAACAATTGTCTTCAAGACTATGAGCCAGTAGTTTGCTCTCCAAAGTTTCATTTAAATATCATGATGAATTGGCTGCAAAAAAGGGGAGGGGGGAGGAATGTGAATGGGCTTGGATAACAAAGAACCATAAATCATCTCTGGTACAGTGGGCCCCCTATCACGCAGCCTTGGGCTTGTTAGAAGGGCTGTAGGGAGAAGGATGAGAGAGAACAGGGTCTTCCAGCTGGGGGGCTGCAGCAACCACCAGACCAGGGAAGCCATTTACCCCCAGCCCAATCCTTCCCGAGGTATCATTCCCTTAGTCACTTAGGAAATGTTTATCAAGAGAGTGCCTGCTCTATGCAAGATGCTATTGGGGTGGGAGGGAAAGGGAGGGGAGAAGCAGTACCCAGATGAGTAAGACTATTTATTGGGCATGGTTATGACAAGGACTCTGCTCCCTTCATCAGCATAAACACTGGTTCATCATTGGGGTGTACTTCATTTTATGGACCTGATCTGGGCCTCTCTGGCACTAAAGTGAATTGCCGTCAAGTGAATCTCCTCTAAATTCTCCATAAAGCCTTCCCTATCACCCTCAGCTGGAATCTGCTTTCCTGTATTGCTGGAGCCTTCTCCTTATGCATACACTACATCTTTCTCAGTAGGCCTTTATAAGGCAACTGTCATCGAGTGGAAAGTGCAAAGACTTTCCAAACAGGCTCAGATCAGAATCCTAGCTCCACTACTTATTAGCTATGTGTGATCTTGGTTAAAAAAAAACTTTTTTTTGGCCGCACCCATTGCATATGAAAACTCCGGGGCCAGAGATCGAACCTGGGCCCCAGCTGTGACCTACGCCACGGCTGCAGCAATGCCAGATCCTTAACCCACTCCACCACAGCGGGAACTCCTGGGTTAATTTCTTAATACCACTAAGCCTCAGTTTCTTCCGTAAAATGGGGATTAAAAATAGTTCCTATTCACTAGAACTTTGTAAGAAATAAATGAGATAAGGTCTGTTGGCATTTAGAAAATGCCTGGAATATAGTAAGCATTTAGGAGTTGTTAGTCATCACTATTAGGTGCTTTACAGGTGATCATTTTACAGGTGAGGAAAACGAAGCACATGAAGATTTAGTAACTTGGGTATGCTTTAACTTGGAGGAAGTATGTTCCTGCATTTAAGAACTCTGGAGTCATACAGACCTCATTCACATTCCTTTTTTGTCATTTATCATGTACATTGCTCTGAGCAAATAATTTAATTTCTCAGGCTCATTTCTCTATTTTTGTAAAATGGAAACGATAATTGCTAGTAATATCTACTTCACGCTTATTATGAGGATTAAATGAGATGATGTGTGTAAAGTGCTTGGCACGCAGAATGCACTTGGAAAATAGGAGCCACTCTTATTGCCCAGAGTCACCCAGTTGGCAAGGGGCAGGGCCTGGGTTTAAATACAGTAGCGCTGCATCCTAAGTGCTTGCCTTTTTCTAATAAACTCATCAGCTCCTTTGCTCTCTGAGCTGGAATTCTAAAGAATGAGTGTATGTAATCAACACTTGGAGGGCTTTTTGCAAGTGCAATAAAATTAGTTTATTCTCCTCTTTTGGTGATTGCTTTGTATTTTTTTTTTTTTAAATAGGTACTCACACACTCACGCCATACAGAGGTTCCCAGGCTAGGGATGGAATTGGAGCTTGTACGTACCCTCCCGCCTGCACCACAGCCACGGCAACTGTGAACCAGATCCGAGCCCCGTCTATACGGCAATGCTGGATCCTTAACCCACTGAGCGAGGCCAGGGATTGAGCCTGCGTCCTCATGGATGCTAGTCAGATTCGTTTCCACTGAGCCATTATGGGTGTGGAACCCCAACACACCCATAATCTTGAACTATACTTTCTCCTCCCCATCAATAGAATGTATATATGTGTGTATATATATATACGTGTGTGTATTTTCCAACCTCATAGAGGAAGAGCCAACATCTCAAAGGAACATACTACCGCCTTCACGCACATGGACTTTTCAAAATACTTGCCTTTGAAGGAAATCATCAGCCCAGAGAAAGCGTTCCAGGGACTTTCTTGCAAGGAGGAGTGGGACTAAAATTCAAGTTAGTGGAATGAAACCCAAGCGAAAGGAAAAGCAAGAGCTCACCTCCTCCGCAGCAAGCCGTCTCAGAATACTGTCCCTCCCCATCCCGAGGACGAGAGAGAGCCCAGCCTTAGGGTCAAGGAGTGGTGACCAGGTTAGCAGCAAGGGCAACAGAGGGAGGAGACAAAAGAACAGAAAGTGGCAGCGGCTGGCTGAATGCCTGAGCATGTTTCTTTGCTGAAAGAGAATGGCAGACAACGATTCAAACTGAGAGAGGGGAGCGGGGAGGGGGAAGCGGACAGCTAATGGATGGGGTGGCCCAGCAGGGGTCAGAGGTCAGGAGGGCACTCAGGGAACTAATTGGCCACTCTGTGCATATTCGCTGTCTGTTTCTAGCCTACAGCTGGGCCTTGAGGGAAAGCCCTGGGATTGAAGCTGGCTTTATTTTTTTTATGCCCTGAGATTTAGGGCCAGTGGTGAAAAGCAACTGAGACAAGAAACTTCCTCCCTTCTCTAGGAATAGCTGAACAGGGACAGACTTCAGCAAAGGAAAATGCTAAAGATTCCACTTCATTCATTCATTCATTCATTCATGCTTTTCCTCCTCTTCTTCTCCATCACCACCACTACCATCATCATCACTATCGCCATGTGTTAATTGGATGCCCCAGACAACATTCTGCTGAGCACATTCAAGATGGGAAGGACTTGGAGTTCCCATCACGGCACCGCAGAAATGAATCCGACTAGGAACCATGAGGTTGCAAGTTCGATTCCTGGCCTTGCTCAGTGGGTTAAGGATTCGGCGTTGCTGTGAGCTGTGGTGTGGGTCGCAGACGTGGCTTGGATCTGGTGTTGCTGTGGCTGTGGCGTAGGTTGGCAGCTACAGCTCCGACTGGACCGCTAGCCTTGGAACCTCCATATGCCACAGGTATGGCCCTAAGAAGACAAAAAAAAAAAAAAAAAGATGGGAAGGATTATAGACATCTTTAGCTTGGAACAAAGATGATCAGAGTTAGGCCTGGACTTTAGGGATCACTTAGTCCAGCTGTCTTTTTTCAGACGTATGGAAATGAGGAAAGCAAGGTGCTCAAACGCACAGGGAAAGGAGTAGAAGGGGGAGCAGAGCTCAGGTCTTCTCCCTCCTCGTCTAGAGATTTTTTTCCATGACATTCTTCTCAGAAACATTAACTTTGCAAGTTTGTGCAGACTGGTGTGGCTTACAGCTTCAGCCGCTGGGCCAGGCAGTCTGAGCTAGAATGCTGGCTACTAGCTCTAGGACCTTGGGATAGTTACTTAATCTTTCAGAGCGACAAGTTGCTCGTCTGTAGAAAAACAGGGTTGTTATGTGGATTGAGTGAGGTAAATGCATGTAACGTGAGCATATGCTTCAATAAATGTTAACTATCACTATTACTCTTGCTATTTCTTCAGAGCCCAGAGTAGACTGTGCTTATGATAATAAACAGGTAACACAATGAATACCGAGTCTTTCTTCCTCTATAATCTCCGTGGGCAATGCTTTCCAAGATGAAAATTCTCATTCCCTCTCAGGAGATCTGTGAGGAATGGAGGGAAATTTGGGAGCCCCGTCTGAACCTTCGACTGAAGGGCTGCACAAAGTTGGAAGGCAATGACTTGGGCCAATGCAGGCAAAGGGCCTAGAATGGTGCAGGGCACAGAGCTAGCACTTGGTCAAGACCAGTCGTTGTTGCTGTTACTGTTGGAAGGAGGGAGCTCTTTGTCTCCGCAGAGGGTCAAGCATTAGACCAGCTTACCCCTTCTCAGGAATGCTGGGAGGGACACTCATGATCAGAGGGAGGTTGGCCAAGATGAGGTTTAAGTTCTGCGAATTTACTTTCTAACTTTTGTGTAGTTTAATAGAACCAGTTTGCCTAGCTCTGCCTGCAGTTTCGAAGCAGATCATCACTCTGGTACCAGTGCACATGGGCTATGGAGCAGATAAAAAGACGAAAATATAAGAGAGACCTAGACCATTTTGAACTTGGCTTTCCCACCCTTTAGTGGGGCTTGACATTATGGACACCATAGGGTCACAGAGGGACTATGAGCTTCTACTGAAAACTTAATTCTGACACTCCCTTTGCCGCCTCTTCTTCCCATTTCATTCAATACTGAAGTATAACAGATCATAAAATGACAGATCTTAATGTTCAGCTCAATGAGTTTTGATAATTGAATACATTCATGCAACCTCCCCTCCAAATAAGGTGTAGAGTAGTACCAAAACCCCAGAAAGTTCCCTCTTGCTCCTTTCCCTTCAGCCTGAGTCTTCCTCTTCTCCCCACTAGGCCGTTCTGACTTCCATCACCCTGACTTCATTCTGCCTGTCGTTGGATGCCATACATTTTTTTTTTTTTTTGTCTTTTTGCCTTTATCTAGAGCCGCACCGCGGCATATGGAGGTTAACAAGCTAGGGGTCTAACAGGAGCTGTAGCTGCCGGCCTTCACCACAGCCACAGCAACGCGGGATCCGAGCCGCGTCTGTGACCTACACCACAGCTAATGGCAACGCTGGATCCTTAACCCACTGAGCAAGGCCAGGGATCGAACCTGCAACCTCATGGTTCTTAGTTGGATTCGTTAACCACTGAGCCATGACAGGAACTCCTGGATGCCATACATTTTTGTAACTGCTTCCTTGTGTTAAACATGTTTTTTGAGATTCATTCACATTGTTCATTTTCAGTAATTCATTCCTTTTTATTGACTACTACTCCACTGTAGGAGTTTGCCATCACCTAGCCATTTTCCTGTGATGGACACTTGATTTTTTTTTTTTTTCCAGTTTTGGCCCGTTATGATTCTCCCTTTTTTTAAATCACACCCATGGCATATGGAAAATCCCGGGCCGGGGATCAAATCCAAGCAGGAGCTGCAGCCATACTGGATCCTTAACCCACTGTGCCAGGCCAAGGATCTAACTGGCAACTCCACAGAGACAAGCAGTATTGTTAACCCACTGCTCCACAGTAGGAACTCCTGTTATGATTATTCTTATATTTTCCTGAGTCCTGTTGCATTTATATTTTAATTATAAAATAGATACAGAGCAGGAATTCCCGCTGTGCCATTGGTGGGATCTTGGGAGTGTTGGGACACAAGTTCGATCCCTGGCCCAGCACAGTGGGTTAAGGATCCAGCATTGCTGCAGCTGCAGCTTAAGTCATAACTACAGCTCAGATCTGATCCTTAGTTCGAGAACTCCATGTGCCATGGCGTAGCCAAAAAAGAAAAAAAAATAGACACAGAACAGTTTAGAGATCATAGATATTCATGTATCATTACTCATATTTAACATATGTTAATATTTGCCATATTCAGTTTTTTTTTTTTTTTAAAGAAAGCTTACAGATTTAGTTGAAACCTGCTCTGTATTTCTCTCCACTTCTGGTCATCACTTCTCATCCGTCAGACATAACTACTTTACTGAAGTTTGAATCCATTGTGTTTTCACGTGTTTGGCAATGTGTAGATATGAATAGATCTGTTTTCATTAATGTGTTAGATACTTGGTGGGGCCTTTCCACCTGGAAAGTCATGTCCTACTTCTAAGAAATTTTCCTTGGAATAGACTGGTATTCTCCTTGTTTTACAGATGAGGAGACTGGGGCACAGAGATGTGCCTGCTCAAGGTCACCCAGCTAAAAGTGACAGGTGGGAACGGACTCCAGGCCGTCGAGCTCTAGGGTCTGGGTTCTAACCCTCCATGGATGTTCCCCACCTAAACGCGAAGGGAGCTGCAGCGGATCTCACAGGTGCAGAACTATTTCTTCTTACTATTAATCACTAAAAACGTTCTTAGGGTAGAATCTTCCAGTAGGTTTTAACCTTTTTACAGATGAAGAAACATAGGTTTAAGGTGTTAAATTATGTTCTTAGTGTCATGTAGGGAGCCAGTGGCAGAATTAGGACAAGCACCCCACTGGGAGCCCTTAGTGTCCACCCCCATCCCCTGATCCTGCGCTGCCTCTGTCAGGGCACCAGATCCTCAGAAAGAGCCCACACACTCGCAATACCCTTTTTTGCATGGGATGGACAACGTATGGGGACCACTGTTCAGGGAAAAGTCATCATCCTCATAATCATTACCCGAAACTCCTGTTAAAAGTCTGTGTCCTTTGAGTTTCCATCACGGCACAGTGGAAACGAATCCGACTAGGAACCATGAGGTTGCGAGTTTGATCCCTGGTCTCTCTCAGTGGGTTAAGGATCCGGCGTTGCCATGAGGTGTGGTGTTAGGTCGCAGATGCGGCTCAGATCTGATGTTGCCATGACTGTGGCTGCTGTGTAGGCCGGCAGCTGTAGCTCCAATTAGACCCCTAGCCTGGGAACCTCCATGTGCCTCGGGTACAGCCCTAAAAAGGGAAAGAAAAAAAAAAAAAAAGGTCTAACTGGACTCTATGCTCTGGGATCGCTTTTCCAGCTTCAGGGTGGGAATCCCTGAAAATGTGAGTGTTTCATTATTTACCTGGTGGAAGTAAGCTGAAGGGTAAATAAAGTCTAAGTAAGTAAATAAATCCTAAGATAGGTTTCTCCATCTCTTGGGCTGATGGGTTAAATCAATTTACTGCTTCTCCTAGGCTGGTAGACATAGAAAACAAACTTACGGTTCCCAAAGGGGGAAGAAGGATAAATTAGGAGGTTGGGGTTAATGCACACATAGTACTATATATAGAACAGAAAACCAACAAGGACCTACTCTATAAACAGGGAACTACACTCAATATTTTGTAATAACCTATTAGGGAAAAGAATCTGAAAAAGAATATATAGATATAGATATAGATATAGATATATAAAATCACTTTGCTATATCCCTGAAACTAATGTAAGATTGTAAATCAATTATACTTCAATAATATATATATATATATGTCTTCAAAAAAAGTTTTATACATTTTTTTTTTCTTTTTAGGGCCGTGCGTGCCTGTGGCATATGAAGTAGTTCCCAGGCTAGTGGTCGAATCAGAGCTGCAGATGCCAGCCTACACCACAGCTCATGGCAATGCAGGATCCTTGACCCACTGAGCCAGGCCAGGGATGGAACCCAAAACCCCATGGATACTAGTCGGGTTCGTAACCCACTGAACCACAACGGGAACTCCAGTTTTCTAATTTTTGCTGTAAAAAAGCTAGTGCTTCTCGTACACTATTCTCTGCTGTTGCTTTTAGATCAAGCATAAGATTTTGTTTTCAGAATATGAGTCAAGGGCATAGGTCCTAGAGAACCATGTGGCAGTGTCCGGGCTCACTGAGATGTGTAGCTTCTGTGCACATGTGTGTGTGTAGAACACACACACAGCCCTGGCTCAGACAAGCACACATAGCCAACACCACATCATTTGTGATAAGCAGCTCTGGAAACAAGGGTGACCTTCGGGGCCAGTAAGTTCATGGGCTTGTGGTCGCTATTCCTCAGGGCATCCGTGTGGCCAGTTAGGCCCTGCTGTGGTGGGGTGAGCCTGCCCTCTCTGAACTGAGTCCTGGCTGAGGCAGTCTTTCCAGATGGGTATCCAGGGGGCCTGGGGACACAGTTCCTATCCCCCGGCCTTGCACTGGACGGGTGGGCTTGGCAGGAGTGCCCATCTCACAGCCTCTAAGCAGGGTCCTGGGCTCTAGGACGGCATCCAGGCCAGACGTCTTCTAGCAGCGATGCTTTCTTAGGTCAAAAGGGAAAGCACTGTTGCTGCCCTGAGGCCAGGCAAACAAGCGATCGGCTTTGAAGTCAGAGCCAGGGTGGGGGTTAGTGGGGGGGATGTGCTCAGGCTGGAGTGGGGAGTTTGGAGGAGAGGCCCGCAAGCCTCCACCAAGCCAGGCTGTGTTTGTTAACTCCGCCTGCCTGCACTGCCTGGGATGTTTGATGTTCTGGGAGGAGCAGAAGGCAGGAGGCCAGCTCGGGGGTCCTCCTCCGAGGGGCAGCCTTCAACTCCTGCTGAGCCTGTGGTCCTGCCTGGGAGCCGAATGCAGACCAGGCCTGAGTCCAGATGATTGATGGAAGGGAACACCTAGCCCTGTCCCTTCAAGGTGGTCCATGGGGGTGTGGTCTAGGGCAGCGTGCAGGGTGTGCTGCTTCCCTGGGCTGTGCATACTCAGGTGGCATCAGGTAAGAATGAATGGCAAGGTTTATTTTTGTGTATGGTGTTAGAGAATGTCCTAATTTTGTTCTTTTACATGCAGCTGTCCAGTTTTCCCAGCATCACTTATTGAAGAGACTATCTTTCCTCTACTATGTGTTCTTGCCTCATTTGTTATAGATTAGTTGACCATACATGCTCATGTTTATTTCTGGACTTTCTATAATAGCCACGACACAGAAATCAACCCAAAGGTCCATCAACAGATGAGTGGATTAGGAAGATGTGGTACATATATACAGTGGAATACTATTCATCCAGAAAAAAGGACAAAATAATGCCATTTGCTGCAACATGGATAGAAATGGAGATTCTCATACTAAGTGAAGTAAGCCAGAAAGAGAAAGACAAATACCACATGAAATCACTTATATGTGGAACCTAAAATATGGCACAAATGAACCTATCAATGAAATAAAAATACTCACAGATATAAAGAATAGATGTGTGGTTGCCAAGGGGGAGCTGGGGAGGGAAAGCGATGGACTGGGAGTGTGGGGTTGGCAGATGCAAACTATTCCATTTAGAATGGATAAGTAATGGGATCATGCTGTACAGCACAGGGAACTGTGTCCAGTCTGTTGGACTAGAACACAATGGAAGATAGCAGGGAAAAATAAAGAAAGTTTGTATATATGTGGCTGGGTCACTTTGCTGTACAGCAGAAATTGAAGGAACATTGTAAATCAACCACACATTAAAAAAATTTTTTTTTAAAAAAGAATAAACAGCAAGAGAAGTCTTAAACGACAAAGGCAGCAGCTGTGCCTTCAGTGGCCACGGGCCTGCGCGCCCCACTTGGGGTCCGTTTTCTCCTCCCCATCTCACCCTCACCACCTGCCTCCCCGACTCCCTGCACTGCGCCCCACCCTTTCTCCCCCAGCCCCAAACAGCGCAGGGGGTCAGTTCGCCTCTCCCCAGGGACAGCGCTGTGTGTTCCTGCTCTGAAGCCCTAGGTGTGACCAGAGACACTGCTCCCCGGGCCCCCTCCTGCCAGCAACAAAACGCACGGGGGGAGGAACCCTGGGATGGTGGGGGCGAGAAACTTCTAGAGACAGAAGCCTGGGTAACCCTGGGTGGGCTCTCAGGGTTTGCCTTAGACATTCTACAGCAGATTTGTGATCTTACCGTCCTGGGCCCCCCGGGGAATGAGATGAGAAATTGGTCTTACTATTCATCAATTCAACGTCCTATATAATATTAGCCACGAACGGCTCCACTGCTGTCTCTGCCTTGCTTTCCCTCCTAAATGCCCCTCTCTGCTACCAGCAAAGGCGCACGTTTCTGCCAGGCTCACCTTGAGCTCTGCTCTCTGGTCTGTCCCTCCCTGGCTGCTCCCCCACTACCGACAGGCCGAGACTGAGAAAGGGCTCCTGCGCAATAAGACCTTGAAATCTGGAGTTATAAATCCTTCCAGGACGGCCACCTCTATCTCAGAACTAATGCCTGCGGTGCCGCCGAGAGGAGGCTCACCGGGTTGTGACCCATCCCCCACACTCCCCTGAGTCCCCTGCTCCTCCTCTGCAAACACAGGACATTGGGCCGATGGGAGTTACCTGTCTCAACAGGTGTTAGTCCGGCCTCACTTTCCTACAGGGTGATGGAGAGGCCACCTCCAGCCCACCCACTCTGGGCATTCCTGTGATTGTAAAAAGTCCACCTTCCAAGGTGACCCTCTCTTTGGCCCCCTGGGACTTCAGCTGCGGGAGGCCGAGGCCACCTCGATGGATTTAAAAGTCCCCTCCTTAAGCTGCTGAGTCCACTGGATAGAGAGCAGGTGGCACCTACATTGTCTGGGGGTTGGGTGGGTGGGGGTAGGGGTGGTGCTGATGCTACCACTGGCTTTGGCTCAGCACTCCGTCATGCAGTGCTTATTTTGCAGCTCTGCCTTCCCTAATAAGCCAGGAGCCCCTTGAGGGGAGAGTGTTTCTTATTCATCATTGAATCCCTGTGCCCAGCAGACTTCACAGAACATAAATATTTGGTAAATGACTTAGGCTAATGCTGTCATACTCATGACCAGCAAATATTTATTGAGGGCATTTTCTGTGCGGTGACTTTGCTAAGCAGTAGTGGGTACCAAGGTTAACGGGCCACCATCCCCTCTCCCAGGGGTTTACGCTGGAGCCAGGGAGACCCAGAGCAGCCACCTTTGCCAGCAGGTTAGAGGAAGGGGCTGGAGCTGGGGACCCCTGGGAATATGGCAGCTAAAGTTTCGCCACAACGTAAACTTATCATGAAGACCCCTTAACCCAGATGCCCATTCACTGCAGATCTCTGTATATTCCAGAGCAGAGCCATTAACTTTCCAATTATCTGCACATCTAGCTTTTCCCTATGCCATTGTGGTGTCTTTGTCTCAAAAATGTGAATAAAAATAAAGAAAAAAATAGTGTCTCTCTTTGGGGAGAACTTTACAACCACTCAGCCTTGGGAACCTGGGAAATGAAAACTGACACACCCACTGGGGCCCCACTGGGGCCCCACTGGAGCCACCCTTGTTAGCTGTGTCCCTGCTGCTCATTGTGCGCTCTCGTGGATGTGAGGCCAGAGCAGCCACTGTCCTCAGGAGGGAGGAAGGAGAGTTCCGTCTGGAGTTCGGGTCAGCCCAACACAACCCGGCTGGCCCCGGGAACAGAGACCAAAACAGTGGGCTGTAAGTCCTCGTCTTGGACCGAGGACTTGTATCTCCAAGAACTGGGAGAAGAAGGACAGTAAGCTGATGTCCCAGGGTGAGCCCAGATGATAGGAGTGGCATTTTCAGCGTGATTCTCTTAAGCCAGTGCTTCTGGAACTTTTCTGCTGAAGCAGCATTAGTGGCAGAGAAGAGTGAATTCACTCTTCACAAGAGGTCTGGGGGTTTATTTTATTTTATTGTATTTTGTCTTTTTAGGGCCATACCCACCGCATATGGAAGTTTCCTGGCTGGGGGTCAAATTGGAGCTGCAGCTGCCGGCCTGCAACACAGCCACAGCAATGCCAGATCTGAGCCACATCTGCAGTCTATGCTGCAGCTTGTGGCAACACCAGATCCTTAACCCACCGTGCGAGGCCAGGGGTCGAACCTGCATCGTCACGGACACTATGTTGGGTTCTTAACCCGCCACAACAGGAACTCCCGTCCACACCCTACTTTATTTTCCCTGACACAACTGCTCTGCCCGTACAAGGAAACTGGGAATCAAGGCCGCCAGCTTCTCTGACGAGGTAGAAGTTAGGTGATCTGAAGTCCACGGTAGGTTTGTTATGGATTCACTGTATCAATGGACTTCATATTTTAAAAGAAGTGCAATAAGTCATTCATTCATTCACGCATTTGCCTATTCACTCAACAAGTATTTATGGAGAATCTACTAAGCCCCAGGCACTGTACGAGGTATGGGACCGACAGTGGTGAGTAAGAACAACGCCGTCCGGGCCCCCTTAGAGCTTGCCAGTGGGAGACAGACTTCAACAAATGGTCTCCGGGCAGCAAATAAAATGTGCTCAGATGGGGTGAGTCCAGGGCTGTCTGAGTGCACTCCTGCCCTTGGATGTCCCGCCCAATAACAGGCGCACAGAGAGGAGGTCCAGAACTAAGTCAGGGTAGCAGTGAGTGGCCTGCCACTCTTCATATGAAGGTTAAACAAAAAAATAAAATAAAAACCAGAAAATGAAATTCCCTTCCAAGTCCCCGTCCTGCCCAACTGCCCCGGAGCCAATGCACCAAACCCTGAGTGTGCCTGAGAGTGAGGAAACTCTTGATTTCATTTAATCCTCATATGAAAGCAGTGACGTGTGGTGGCATGGCTCTCTCCCTTGTCATAGGCCCAGAACCCAGAGGCCCCGGAGAGGGAAGCAGACTGTGGATTTTCCCCTGGCCGGGCTGGGGGCGGGATGGGGTTTACACGGGCGGTGGGGGTGGGGTAGGGTCCAGGCGTGACTCTTGATTCCACCGAATGATGCTGGGCTGGAGCCTCCAGGTACTCGCCAGACAGACCCCCGTGGTTCCGGAGACTCTGGCTATGGCCCCTTATCTTTCCTCCCCATAACCTGTGCTGATCTGATGGCTCCCATGCTTAAAACTCTGGACTCCAGTTCTCAGCCAAGGGCTGGCGGGACAATGGAAACGTGGGTGTTGGAATGTACCTAAACAACCCGCCACCTTGTCCCCTCCTCCCCGAAGACTGACCAATGACTCTGCAGCCAGCGACTGGATTGTTCCTAAGAAACCTAGCGTGGCTTTGGCGACCGCCTGGACTGTCCCCCTTCCCAACCTTCAGCCCCGGAGTATCTTCATCGTAGCCTGGACAGCCGTGTAAAAGAAAGTTCAACAGAAGCCAGAGTAAGTTAGGTTGTAGGGCTAATCGTGCGTAGAGTCACCTTCTTATGACACTAAGACCTCCAGGAGAGCCACTGAAAAAGTCTGTGAGGTCTGCTAATTCCACCGCAAGTGAAGAATGTGTTTATTCTTCCAAGGGGCAAAGATCTCCCCCTCAAAGTGACGCTGCCACGTTGTGTAACCCAGAACATGGGTTGTTGCTGATGTCAACAAATGGCCAGGGGCAGACCTGCCAGGAGCCTGGGCTCCTTTTCCCAGAGGTGTTTCTTATGAATGGTTGTGCCCAGTGAAGCAATTTCCTGCCTTGTAAATTTCTGCCCAGCAAACCACATCTCCTATCTATCGCTGCCTGGCTCTGGGTCATAAAACAATTCCTCAGAGACCAATCAGAGTCCAAGCAGGAGTCCTTGAGTAACAGGAAAATTACCCTCCACCTGCAGACATGATGACACTCGGCAAGCTGGTGGCTTGGCAATTTCTGAACGTAAACATCACGTGCCTTAACCCATGCCTTCCTTCCGCTCATCTGAGATGTGGGGCAAACATATTTGGTTCTCAGACCCCGGTTCCCTCCTCGGAGGCACTGGCTGCCTAGGGACCCATTACCTTGACCTGGGGACCCTGACGCCCGGAGAACACATTTCACCATGTCAGATTCTGATTTGCAGAGCCAGGGCAAAAGAAGTCAGACCTGGGGATGGGGGGCGGGAGTGGTTCAGACACGCAGGGGACAGACGATTTGGGCTGAGACTATAGCGGACCTCACTGATTCAGACATTCACTTAGCATTTGGTGGGCCTTTGGCCTTGACTGTGTTCTCCCCACCCCCACCCCCACCGGCCTGGTGAGCTGACATTTGCTCTTCAGGACCCAAGCGTCCTCTGAGGAAACTTCTCTGATTTCCATCCAAACACGACTTCCTCCACTGTCCTACCAATCGACCCTCTAACACGGATCTGGTACATCCATTAGAATAACGTGCTGGGAGTTCCCGTCGTGGCTCAGTGGTTAATGAATCCGACTAGGAACCATGAGGTTGCAGGTTTGGTCCCTGGCCTTGCTCAGCTGGTTAACGATCCAGCGTTGCCCTGAGCTGTGGTGTAGGTCGCAGATGTGGCTCGGACACCGTGTTGCTGTGACTGCGGCGTAGGTCAGCGGCTACAGCTCCGATTAGACCCCTAACCTGGGAACCTCCACATGCCGTGAGTGTGGCCCTAAAATGACAAAAGGCAAAAAAAAAAAAAAAAAAAAGAATAAGGTGCTGATTTTTCTGTCTCCCCAGCCAGTCTGGGAACCTCTTAGAGGCACCTCGGAATCCCCAGCCCCTGCCCCAGTGTCTGCATCAAGTCAACGAGCAAAAGAGTTCTGCTGAATGAATGAGCGAATGGCACCTACTCTGTGTCGCTCGACTGCACTTAGATGTTTTGTACGTTGGAAATGAACAGAGAATAGAGTCGAAGGAGTAAGGTGCTGGCTTAGGTCAGTTAAGAGAGCCATAACCTTGGACTTCTGACCTTGGGAGTCTGCAGTCTGGTCACATTTCTGTGGCTGGTAGAGATATCTGCAGATGGGGTAACGAGATCAGACTTGCAGCAAGACAGAAGTAGTGTTTTTTGTCTTTTTAGGGCCACACCCATGGCATATGGAAGTTTCCAGGCCAGGGGTCAAATCGGAGCTGTAGCCTCCGGCCTACACCACACCCACAGCAACGCCAGATCCGAGCTGCGTCTGGGAGCTACACCATAGCTCACGGCAATGCCGGATCCTTAACCCCCTGAGCGAGGCCAGGGATCGAACCTGCATCCTCATGGATGATGCTAGTTGGATTTGTTTCCACTAAGCCACGAGGGGAACTCCCCAGCAGCAATTTGTTTCTGTTGTTGGTTTTCCTTTTTCAGTGCTGGCTCAGAAGCCAGAATGGGTTCCAAGATGGTCTAACTAACACTGGCCGTAAGGCACTACCTAGAACCTCCATTTTCATCCCTTTCCTTTCTCCTTATCCCCATTTATAATAGTAATAACACTGACTCATTCCTTTCTTTGAAGCTGGGGAGGCTCCAGACAGAGGTGGTGAGAGTGGAGGTGGTAAGTGGAACTTAGGGCCATTTTCCAGAGAGAAAACTAGCAAATTTCACACACATACTCAGTCACTCAAAAAATATTTACCGAGGGCCTAATATGTATCAGGTACTAGATGTTGGGACAAAACAGGGAATTAAACTCCAGGTCCCTGCTCTCTGAGAACTCACACTTTAGCTGGGGACAGGCACCCAGCGATGGTGAGAATGTGGCTGACTGTGTCCTTTCTCATGGGGTTGAGAAAAACTGGAGGCAGCTGACTACATCTACTACACAGTTTCTCAGGTACCAGACAAAGAGCTTCATCCACCCTGCATCTCATTTAATCCCTACAGCAACCCGATTTTCAGGTAAGGAAACAGGCTCAGAGAGGTTCCGTAGCCTTCCCAAGATCACACAGCTAGTGAGTGGTACAGCTAGGATTTGAACTTCGATTTGCCCACCTCCCCCAGCCTGAGCTCCTTACCTCCATACGGCAGCAGTAAATATTTACCAGGGGAACAAAAGAATGGATGAATGGTTAACCATCACCACCTCGGCAGCCTGTTGTTTTGCTTCTATGATACAAACATGAGCAACATGTTTAAGTTTTTCATTTACTTATTGATTCAAGCTTTTCCAAAGTGTAGCTCCCACAGAAAGCAGAGTTCATAAAGATGAAGAAACCAGCATCTTTCTCATTGCCATCTGTGTTTCCCAGGCAAGATAACCCCCCCCCTTTTTTTTTTTTTTTTTTGCTGTACGCACAGCCTGCAGAAGTTCCCTAGCCAGGGATCGAACCCAAGCCACAGCAGTGACAACACCAGGTCCTTAACCCACTGAACCACCAGGGAACTCCAAGCAACCTATTTTACAAAAATAATCATGAATTATAATTGAAAAAGTTGTGCAAATGAAATTATCACCTTCAGCTGTCTTTTCTGGGTTGGTGGTAAAGTCTGTATTAGGCTGTACAACCACCCCCAAAGATATCAGGTCTGAATCCGTGGAAGCTGGCAACATGACCTTAAAAGAATCTTAGCAGTTGTGATTAAGGAAGATTATCCTAGGTAATCTGGGTGAGCCCTAAAAGCGATGACATGGATCCTAAGGAGAAGGAGGAAGAGGGGGATTCGACACAGGAGGGAAGGCAATGTGGCCAGGGAGGCAGGGACTGACGTGGCCCCAAGGCAGGGAACTTGGAAGCCACCAGATGCTAGAGGAAGCAAGGAACAGATTCTCTCCTTTAACCCTCCCGGAGGGAGTGTGGCCCTGCTGACACCTGGCTATGGCCCAATGATACTGATTTTAGACTCCTGGCCCCCAGAACTATGACAGCAAATATTTCTGGTGTTTGGGTTTTTTTGTTTTTTGTTTTCTTTTTAGGGCCACACCTACAGCATATGGAGGTTCCCAGACCAGGGGCTGAATGGGAGCTACAACTGCCAGCCCATGCCACGGCCACAGCAACAAGGGATGTGAGCCACATCTGTGACCTACACCACAGCTCATGGCAACGCCAGATCCTTAACCCACTGAGTGAGACCAGGGATCGAACCCACATTCTCGTGGATACTAGTTGGGTTCGTAACCCACTGAGTTACAATGGGAACTCTTATTTCTGGTGTCTTAAGTCACCAAGCTCATGGTGATTTGTTATAGCAGCCACAGGATACTAATCCAGTGTCCTAGAGAAGGAGGCCACAGGGGAACAAGTCTTCCCCCACCAGCGCAGGCGATTCACAAATACACTCTCAGTATCTCTCCAGTCAGGACACCCCCAAAGCAATCCCACTTTGGAAAGCAAGGGGATGGAGCCCCCTGCAAAAAATGTACCCGCCTCCTTCCCTGCCCCCATCCCCTCTCTCAGCTTTGTGTTTCTTTCCAGTACCTGTCAATCCAGACATACCTGACATATTATATATTTCTATATTTTGTTATTATTGGCTCCCTCCCAGTTGAATGTAAGCTCCACAGAAAGAGTAACACCCTTTGTTTTTTTTTTGAAGGCACAAGAAAGTTCCCAGGCTGGGGACTGAAATCCACCCCACAGCTGCAACAATGCGCCGGCCATGCATCAAACCTACACCGCCGCAGCGACCCGAGCCACTGTAGTTGGATTCTAACCCACTGTGCCTCAGTGAGAACTCCAAGAGTAATATTTTTTCAACTGCTTTTCCTCCTCATACCTAGAAGAGTATGTAGCACATAGTAAGCACTCAATAAACATTTTTTGCATGAATCACCAAATGTCATGTTACTGCCACCAGGAGAGCCCTGACATCACAACATGGACATGATGACGGCAGATACACAGCAGGACATACTACCCAGATGCTTCCTAAAGTGCCACGTGAAAAAATATCTGAGAGAGAGTCTCTGCTCAGGTAATATTTTCCGTTTTCTCCAACGTCAATTTCAATTTCTTCCTTTGTTCGGGCCCCAGACCTCTTTGATGCTTTTCTTTCTCATGTGCCACATCTAAACCACCAGGAAATCCTGGTGCCTTCCAACCCTTTACCTTTAAAACAACACCCACGGCCAGACAGCCTCTCTTACCTCCACCACCAGCCCTTGGTCTCAGGCTCAGAGATGCAGTGGCCTCCGGATGGTCTCTTTGTTGTCACTCGTGTTCCCTCTCAGCAGCCAGAGGGATCCTGTTAAAGCATAAGCCAGATCTTGCCCCTGCTCTGCTCAAAACTTTCTCTTTCTTTTTTTGTTTGTTTGTTTTAGGGCCACACTCGTGGCATATGGAGGTTCCCAGAATAGGGGTCAAATCAGAGCTACAGCTGCCGGCCCACACCACAGCCACAGCAATGCGGGATCCTACCCACGTCTTCAACCCACACCACAGCTCACAGTCACTGGATCCTTAACCCACTGAGCAAGGCCAGGGATTGAACCTGCATCCTCATGGATCCTAGTTGGGTTTGTTAACCGCTGAGCCACGCACGAAGGGAACTCCTCAAAACTTTCTGATGCCCTCTAGCGCCTTCAGAATAAAAGCAATCCTTAGTAGCTTATAGCAGTCCTTACAATGGTGACGAAGCCCTTGTCATTTGTCATCATTCCCCAGCACTCTGCTTACCACCCAGACCCCCACCCTCCCTCTACTCCAGCCTCCCTGTTGAGTTTATAATAGATTTTTAAAATTATCTGCTATGCACATACACAGACTCACTGCCTGTCTCCTTAACCAAAATGTAAAGTTCAGAAGGGCAAAGATTTTTATCGATTTGGTTCATTAATGTATTCTCAGTGTCCAGAATAGTGGTACCTGGCTCACAGTAGGAATCAGTAAATATTTCTTTTAAAAAAATTTTTTTTAGTCATACCCATAGCATGAAGAAGTTCCTGGGTCAGGGATTGAACCACAATGGTGACAATGCTGGATCATTAACCTCTAGGTCACCAGGGAACTCCAGTAAATATTTCTTGATTAAATAAATGGGAAATGTTATTTTGAACTAGATGACATTTCCAAAAGCAAAGGGATGCACAGAAGGCTTTATAATGGCTCAGGAAATCAGGCATGCTTTCCTTATAGTGTAATTAAAAAAAAAATCTTTTAAAAACCTAGCTTTGGAGTTCCCACCATGGCACAGTAGGTTAAGAATCAGACTGCAGCAGCTTGGATCGCTGCCGAGGAGCAGATTCAATCCCTGGCCCTGGGACTTCCACATGCCATGGGTGCAGCCATAATATTAAAACAGAA
This sequence comes from Catagonus wagneri, assembly GCA_004024745.2. Classification (NCBI taxonomy): domain Eukaryota; kingdom Metazoa; phylum Chordata; class Mammalia; order Artiodactyla; family Tayassuidae; genus Catagonus; species Catagonus wagneri. The sequence goes on along the minus strand of PVHT020001178.1, from coordinate 3,290,614 downwards.
GAAAGAAAACAAAAACCTAGCTTTAACTTTTTATCCCTTTCATAATTAATTGGGAATCATTTAATATAATTGGCTTATTATTAAGAATGTCTGGAATTAGGGGATAGGAAGGAAACCTGCCTTTGGGAACTAGGGTGAGAAAACTCAACGTGTGAAGACATTTCTTCTCTGTGTGCTGGGTGACCGGTGACCCGCTGGCATAAACGTACTCGTGCAGACTGCACGGAACCTGCTTTGATGATTCCTGCTTTTGATGTCGTCCCCCTCATGTTTGCTCTGCTCATTCTTCCTTAGAAAGTGTTTCCTCTGTATAAACGTACATACCATTTTGCATACACCCAGGGGGAAAATGGTCATCCAGGCATGTGTGAAGCCCTGCACACCGAAAAGATTCATTTATAAAATACCATCGTGTTATAAATCTTGGCTGACAACCTAGTATTTGCCCAGCTGGAATGACCTCTGAGAGAGAGAGAAGGAGAAAGAGAGAGAGAGGAGACAGTGAGGGGTTTTATCGGCATTTGATTTAGCTGATTGCAACCTCTCATGAATATTCATTCTCTTTGATATGATTGGGACATGTTTTTGTTTTTGTTTTTTAGGGCTGCACCTACAGCATATAAAAGTTCCCAGGCTAGGGGTCGAATTGGAGCTACAGCTGCCGGCCTACACCACAGCCACAGCAATGGAGGATCTGAGCCACATCTGTGACCTATATCACAGCTCAGGGCTATGCCAGATCCCCGACCCACCGAGCGAGGGCAGGGATCGAACCTGCATCCTCATGGATACTCGTCAGGTTCATTTCATCTCTTTCTTTCCTTCTCTTTCTTTCCTTCTCTTCCTTTCTTCCTTCCTTCCTTTCTTCCTTCCTTCCTTCCTTCCTTCCTTTCCTTCCTTCCTCTCTCTCTTTTTTTTATCTTTTTAGGATCGCACTTGTGGCATATGGAGGTTCCCAGTGAAGGGGTTGAACTGGAGTTGCAGCCACTGGCCTATGCAACGCCAGATCCGAGCTGTGTCAGCAACCTACACCACAGCTCATGGCAACGCCATATCCTTAACCCACTGAGTGAGGCCAGAGATTGAACCTGCGTCCTCATGGATGCTAGTCAGAGTCATTTCCACTGAGCGAAGGTGGGAACTCCTATCGAGTTCATTTCTGCTGAGCCACAACGGGAACTCCTGGGACATGTTTAAAGTATTTAAAAAACTGTGGATATGTCAGATGCTACTGTGTGGTCCATTACTGGCAATTTCTTATTTTCCAAAACAGACTTCAGTGGCATTTATTTGAATTAATCCCTCATTTGAAGGGGACACATCAGCCCTGACTGTCCTTGGGGAAAAGCCCACTCCTGCCTCTTCCTGACCCACATCCTTCCCTCCTCCTTGTATTCCTCCTCCACGACCCTGCCCCCCACCTTTAGAGCAGGAAGCCGGCTTTCGTCCCAGCCTCCTGGCTCTCCACGACACCTGCCACTCATCATCATTACCTTCTTCTTTCCCTAGGGAGACAGACTCCCCGTTCAAGACTTCGCGCTCTCCTGGGACCTCTCCTTCCTGACTCATCTTTGGATTCCCGCTTGTTTGGTCGTCTATCACAGATATGAGCAAAATCATCTCACCACTTGTTGGCACCAAGTCTCTTTACCAAGCATCACATTAGCAACAAAGTTATCTGGAAATATCAACCGAGTCCAGGAGACCACAGGAGAAGGCACTCTGGGAGGAGGGACTACGGACATACAACACCCACAACGTACCAGACCCACGTCTAAGCATTTAATCTGTGTGAGCTCCTCTATGCCTCAAACAACCCTATCCAGTAGCTGCTATTATTATCAGCCAATTTTATGGTGGAAGATAATGAGGACAGGGTCGAGTGGTGAGGTTGGAGATTCTCATCAAGCCATTCTGACTCCAAAAAGAATATCAAAGACCTGCCCCACTGCAAGAGCTCAGGCCCCCTGACCGTCTGTGCTGTACTCTAATCCATCTGAATCCAGCTGCTCACATTCCACGTATCTCTGCCTTTGTGGGAAATAATCCACTGCATGGCATGGAAAATTCAATCCTTTTTAAGGCAGGTTTTCATCACTGATTTCCTTTCTTATCCACAGGCATTAAAATGAAATCTTCTTTCCCCAGAGCTCACCCTAGAGAATGATGGTGGGTCAGGGTGCAAACAGAACCATCTGTCTGTTAGCCTAGGCTCAGCCCGGAAGTGTTGGTCCATTAAGATGATGGAGGGAGGTATGGGGGTTTCAGCTGCAAATGAATCTTCAAAGTGGGTGATTCTCACCTGAGTCCATACACAGTGGGCCTCCTCACCCCTCTTAGAGCCATTGGGAAGGGAAATTTGATTTTGAAGGGAGGTGCTAACCTTCCTGGGGGCTCTCAGGGTCGTGGTTCATGCAGGGTTTGGTTAAGAAAAATCCCTAGAGATCCCCCTCTTCCTGATCCCCTCACCCCCAGATGACCTCTTGGACGGTTAAGACCTTCTGGGTTCTCCCAATAACATGAGGTCTAAAATCCAACCACTGCAGATACTTCTGTTCCACAAACAACATGAATTCAAATACAGGGTTCTAACCGAGGCTGGGGCTTGAGACCCATATTCCCTTGTTCTTCTTGGAACTCACAAGAGCCAACTCATAGGACATCTCAACCAGTCACAGAGAGTCTTGGCCTGTCCTGAAACATGGTGCTTGGCCTTGGCCCCTGCCATGAATTTTCTCTTGATCGCTTTAGCCCAAATTACATTGTCCAGGGGAGCCAGGAGCCAAGGGAGGTGGGCACTTCCAAACTATCCATCCCTGCCCCGGGCGCTCAGTGACTGCCCGGCTTGCTGAGATGCACATCCTCCACAACTGGGATTTTGAGAAACCTGCTGCTTGGAGCCTGATCGGCACAAAGCCCTTGCCTATGTGCAGCCTGGAAACTGCTCTGTCTAGAAGCCAGAAACCATATGCTGGTAGGTCTATGCTGCACAGAAGGGGAGACGGCAAAGAGGACAGGTCCCTCCTCCTGCTCCTTGGAGTCAACACTGGGTTATTTGTGGCAAAGTCCCTGCTGGCAGAGTGTTCAGGCCCTTGGCTTTTCACATTTTGCTTTTTTTTTTTTTTAAGGGCCACAGCAGAGGCATATGGAATTTCCCAGGCTAGGGTTCCAATCGGAGCTTCTGCTGCCAGCCTGTATCACAGCCACAGCAACACCAGATCCTTAACCCACTGAGAGAGGCCAGGGATTGAACCCCAAACGTCATGGATAGTAGTCGGGTTCATTACCACTGAGCCACAACAGGAACTCCTGGCCTTTCACCTTTTGGACTATTTGTCTTCATCGGCATCCCTACCAGAGGGGGACGCAGGCTGAAGGCAAGACCCATAAGAGCCCCTTCTCCTGACTGACAGCCTTACCAAAGGGAAGAGAGAGCAGTTGATGCTTAAAAGGAGGCTGGAAACGTTCCCCACGGGGTCTCCCCTCTCTCTGCTTTTCAGCTGCTCCCATGACCAGCAGTGACCAAGAGCTGGCACCATGTCTGCTCCTGGGAGTCACAGGAAGACAAAGGTACTGGAGCCTCCCTGGGGGGAGTAGACCCTTCTTACCTGAGCAGTAAAGCTGGCCCAAGGACATTGGGACACGCAGCAGTGAGCCTGGGGGTTCCTGGAGCCACCGTGGCAGGGGAAGTGTCAGAGACAGAAATAGGAGACTCTGGGCAGTGATAAAATAAATTGTTTTAATGGGAGGTTTTCCGAAAGGGCAACTTTTTCCTGCGCTATCAAACAGCCAGGGTCCCTGCCTTGGGGTTTTCCTGGGATGGGGGTGGTGGTGCTGGCTGATCCCCTAGCCCCACTGGAAGCTAGGAAGTTACTCTGACACTAGGTTCAGCCCTTCCAGAGAACGTGTCTTAACACCCAGAGGCATGTCTTAACATCAGGACAGTGGAGTGAGCTGCAGTCAGTCCAAAATACACAGTCCCCGTGTGTGTCCAGGCCTGAGGAAGCGAGCAAGGGCTTCCCTTCCCCCTTAGATATTTCTCTGGGCGGGGGGTGGGGGGATGAGGAGGCAAATCACTTTGAAAATTCAACTCTGACCTTTACAAAGAAAACTAATAGACACTTTAGTATTATACACAGGGCAGAGGGGAGAGGAGGAAGTGGAGGGGAAATTGCACTTAATTACAGTAGTTTATAGTTTACACCCATTGGACAAATTTACTTCTTTAAAAGAAATCTCCAGATCAGCTGGGATGGGGGAGGGGGAGGGAGGTGGCTGATATTTACAGTGTGTTTGGCTCAGTTCAATAGCACGTGTCGTCCTCTCCTCGTTTCAGTAACAGATTCAAGTTTTCACATCAGTTTGTTCGTCGAAGGAGCACGATGTTAGACACTACAGCTCTCCCTCCTCCTCTTCCGCGGTTTCTCGCCTCCCGCCTCGAGGACAGACCAGACGAGAGCGCTTGACATCGTGGGAGAGGCATCGTGACAATACTGCATAGAAGGGAAGCTGGGCTCCGGCCCATGCCTCTCACAGCGGATTGTCCGAGGTGCCGGCAGGATGTCAGGGGAGCAGGGACCTCTCACAGGTGCTTGGCAGGTCACTGCGCTTTTCCGTGACAGCTGCCTGGAGGGTGATGGTGTGGAAAATAGGGTCCTTGTTGCTGCGCACCAAGTAAGTGACGTGTGGGCATCACCAGGCCTGGAGAGGACACTGCAGAGAGAGAGGAGAGACAGCTCAGCTGTGGGCATTTGGTGGGGACCTGGGCCATCGGTCTGGCTTTTCCGGGAAAGCTGAGCCCCAACTCAGCAAAGAACTGGAGCTGGAGGCCTGGGGACCCAGTGCCTGCTTAGTCCTGCAGGGCTGGTCCTGAAAGATGCCCCCTTTGGGAAAGTCCAGGAGCCGGTTCCCCTGGCCACTTCAGAAGAGAGGAGTGAATTGTCTTGGACCTTGAAAGAGTCATAACTCGCCGACCTTTACCCTGAAGTTGGGCTCCTCTTTCTGCAAGAGTGGTTGTTATAAACTGCTCAGGGTGGTGGCAACAGAAGCTGGATGAAGTAAAGGTCTCTTCCTAAGACCTCTAGGAGCAGGGGTCCCCTAGGCCCCTTCCCAAACTGGAATGGACCCACAAGTTGCTGAGCTCCCGTTACAGTGTGGATTCTGATCCAGTTGGCCTGGGGTAGGCCTGAGAACCTGCATTGCTAATCAGCTCCCAGGTCGGGCCAAGGCCACCGAGCACATGAGAACATAGGCACGTACTCAGAGATGTTCCATCAGGGAGGGAGCGTGGGGAATTGCAAAGTGCTGCCTACAATGTCTGTTACTATTAGGAAGAGAAACTCGGAGGCCCAGGATCCAGGGGCTGAAGGTCCTGATGGCAGACTTCCAGGTGAGTTGGGGCAGGAGACCCAGCATGGAGGAGCCTCTGAGAGGGGCTGGACCCCCAGCTGGGGCAGCCTCTGTTCCAGAGCCTTGGGCCTCATTCATCTCAACTGTCATAGAACATTACCACTCGCCTTTTCCTTCCCAGGAGTCCCCCTTTCTGTCCCCTGTTTCCTTTTTCCCTTTCCCCATTCTCATCTCAGGGGAAGGTTCTGCCCTTTGGCTTAGTGGCTTCTTTTTTCAAGACCCCCACCTGGAGTTCCCATCATGGCTCAGTGGAAAAGAATCTGAGTAGGAACCATGAGGTTGTGGGTTCGGTTCCTGGCCTCATTCAGTGGGTTAAGGATCTGGTGTTGCAGTGAGCTGTGGTGTAGGTTGCAGACGTGGCTTGGATCCTGCGTTGCTGTGGCTGTGGTGTAGGCCAGCAACTACAGCTCCCATTGGACCCCTAGCCTGGGAACTCCATATGTCGTGGGTGCGGCCTAAAAAAAAAAAAAAGACACCCCCTCAAACACAAGTGTGCGGACACACACACACACACACACACACACCCCTACCACCACTACTATTAAAGGTCTATTAGTCCACTGTTATCTCATTAATCAGTGCACAGCCATAGCCTATATGAGGCTGCCATTACGTCTGCCATTACGTCCATTTTACAGATGAGGAAAACTAAGATCAAAGAGAGCCTGTGAATTGTCCAAGGTTTCAGAACTAGGAGAGCAGAGCCAGAGAGTCAGACCTGTTCTGGGAGACCATCCAGCCCTCGGTCCTTCTGTTATGCGGAGGTCAGGAGCCTCCTGCCAGCTCTGTTTTTGGTCAAGCGCCTTTCTCTGTGCCTCAGCTTCTCCATTTATAAAGTGGAGGTGGCTGAGGGATGAGACGGGCCGCACGGCGCTCGGCATAACTGTCCTTGTTAACACTGGGCCGCTCCCTGGCCAGGGCTCTTCAGAGGGGGACCGAGCCCTGCGTCCCCATGAGGAGGTGGCTTCTGGCCCTTCTACATTCTTGAGGCCCTGGTCAGGGTCCTCTGATACCCTTTGCCTCCTCTTCCTCCCTCCGCCCGCCTACCCGCCCCCTCTCTTTACTTTCCACTATCAGCCTTTTTCCAATTTTCAGATTTCAGGTGGAGGAGAGAGAGAGAAATGGCTTGTGACCTTGCAGGTTTCAACAGAAGAGCAAACACCCAGAGCAGATAAGGAGACGCCAGCGAGATTCTACGACCTGTCCTTAGGGATGGGCTTCCCAACTATCAAATGTTTGCTCACATAATAAAATGGTGGCAGAGCCCTAACTGCTGTCAAAGGAACTAGAGTTATTCGCCCCCTCCAGAGCCTAAACACAAACATCTGATAAGGGGTGCCCTGTGCTCTCTCAGAAGGGAGGCCCAGCACACCCAGCCCCGCGGGGGCCTTGCCCCAGGATCTCTGAGGGACTACGGGGCCCTCGTCGGAGGGTGTGGTGGCTGTGGCGGCTATTAAGGGCATCCTCACCCTGAGATTTGATACCTAGGGGAAGAGCTCACATTTATTGGGGTCCTACTGTGTGCCAGGCAGCACCGTGCCAAGTAAGGGCTTGACAGGCGTCACTGCGTTGACTTTCCATGCCAAGAGTTTGAGGCAGGGAATCATCATTCATTCATATCATACATTTCATTTTTGAGGGTTTTCAATGATAAATTAATTAAAAAATGTATGCCAGAACATTTGAGGTGGAGAGAAATACTCTGGAAAAACAAGCATGGTAAGAGGTTCAGGTGACTGGGGGATTAGGGAGAGGGGTCAGGAGGAGGTGACCCCCACTTTGAGGTGGTGACGTTTATAGCTGAATGAAATGAGGGGGTAAGCATCTAAAGATGCACAGCAAAGAACATTCTAGGCAGAAGTCCTGCAGGGGAGTCAGTTCAGCTCTGGTTCAGCTGAAACCGAGCGACAGAAGGAGGAGAGGCCATGGTCTGACCACACAGGGCCTCGGAAATACCCGCTTCGATTTGGTTAGAATGGGAAGCCAGCAGAGGGTTTTGACGGGAGTGACATGACTGATTCCCTTTTTGAGAGATCGCTCCGGGTATTGAGAGATCATTCTGGGTACTGTGTGGTGAAGAGACCACAGCCACCCTCGTGGGGCAAGAGTGAGAAGTTAGGGACCCCTGCAGGAGGGAGAGACTGAGGCGGTAGTAGGAAGTGGCCAGGTGGAGGATGCAAGGAGGGGCACACCTGCAGTACACGCAAGTTCCCAGGTTAGGGGTCGAGTCAGAGTTGTAGCTGCTGGCCTTCGCCACAGCCATGGCAATGGAAGATCTGAGCCACGTTTGCTACCTACAGCACAGCTCACAGCAATGCTGAATCTGTAACCCACTGAGCAAGGCCAGGGATCGAACCCTCATCCTCATGGATACTACTCAAGCTCCTAACCCGCTGAGCTACAACGGGAACTCAAGGATGCATCTTGAAGGACCCGTAGCAGAACTTATTGAGGGACTGGGTATGGGGCGTATCGTTACCAAGGGCACTCCCAGGAATCTCACCAGAATGACCGGTATCATTTTTGGAAATGGAGAAGCCCAGTGAGGAAGTAATTTGGGTCAGGAGACACAGGGGCAGAAGGAAGAGCTGCTATTTCAGGCAGGTTCAATTTGAGCCGCTTGTCAGATACATCAGGAGTGCATATGTATGTGCCAAAAAGGCACTGGGTTTGTGAATGAGCACTCGGGGCAGAAGTCTACACTGGAGACAGAATTATGGGCTCCACTGTTGTGTAGGCTTGATCCTGAACCATGGGGCTGGAGGTCACTCAGGAATAAACATGGAGGAGAAGAGGCCAAGGAACGAGTCTCAGGGTCCTGCAGCAAGTAATGTCATGACGGTGAGTTGCCAGCTAAGGGACTGAAGAGTGGCAGCTAAGGAAGTGTGTACCATACGAGAAGAACTGGGAATGGGTCACGTCCCTCAAGTCCAAGTGAAAAAAGGAGGGAGTGATTGGCTGTGCCAGAAATAGATATGGAGGAGTTTTCACTGTGGCTCAGCAGATTAAGAACCTGACATAGTGTCCACAATGACACAAGTTTGATCCCTGGCCTCGCTCAGTGGGTTAATGATCTGCTGTTGCAGCAAGCCGTGGCGCAGGTCACAGATATGGCTTGGTATTGCTGTGGCTGTGGCACAGGCCTGCAGCTGCAGCTCAGATCCGACCCCCTTCCCAGGAACTTCCATATGCCACAGGTGAGGCCATAAAAGAAAATAAAATGAAAAAGAAAGAAATAGAGGTTGAGAAGTAACCACTGGATGTGGCACCATGGAGGTATTAGTGAGCAGGACAAGAGGGGTTTCAGAAATGTTGGGGCAAAACCCAATCTGGAGTGCTCTCAAGAGAGAACAGAGTGGATATAAACACAATGGTACAATGGAATACTACTCAGCCATCAAAAAGAATGAAAGTGCACCATTTGTCACACCATGGATGGATTTGGAGTGTATTATGCTTAGTAAAATTAATCCGACTGAGAAAGACAAATACTGTATGATACCACTTACATGTGCAAACTAAAAACCACAACAAACTAGTAAATATAACAACAACAACAACAAAACCCCAGCAGACTCACAGATATAGGGAACAAACTAGTGGTTACCAGTGGGGACAAGGGGGGTGGGACGGAATAGAGCTAGGAGGTTAAAAGTAAAGTAAAAAGTAAGCTACGAGAATATATTGCAAAGCACAGGGAATATAGCTAATGTTTTATAATAACTATAAACAGAGTGTAGCCTTTAAAAATTGTGCATTGCTACACTGAACGCCTGAAACATATAATATTGTAAATCAATTAAAAAGAAGAAAAAGAGAAAGTTGTGGTCGAGTAAGCAGAGAGAGTACAGATAACTCATTTCTATTAAGCTGGATTAATTACAGCTCTATTACTTAAAAGTAATGATTAGACTTCCTGTTTTATAGGTGAGGGAACTGAGGCTTAGAGAGATTTTAAGTGACTTGCCCAGAGTTTTGCAACAGAAACTTTTGTGCTCTTAACCACTATGTAAGATTACTGCCTTTTACTGTCTGACTGGAACACCAGGGGGCAAGAAGTGCCCTTTGCCATTTAAAACCCTCCTTCCTAAACTGGAGAGACACTCAAGGTTGCCATCAGGGAAAGCCAAGATTGATCCAGCTGCCACGGGCTGGGTGTTTCCAGCAAGTACTGAGCCAAGTGTTTTACAAGTTTTATTGTGTTTCATCTTCTCAATGATCCCATGGAAGAGGAATCATTATCTTCATGTTACAAGTGAGGAAACTAAAGTTCAGAGAGGCTGGACCTTTCCCTTTGGTCAAACAGGAGAAAGTGGCAGAATCTTGAGCCGGATCTGCCTAACTCCCAAGCCAGTTCTTCTCCATCGGTCCACACTGCCTCACGGCAGGGGCGGGGGGTAGGGGGGAGATGAGGGGATTTATGATGAGCTGCCCACTGCCTTCTCATCAGCACCCCTGACTGGTGTACGCTCTGGGGGTGCTCTCCTGACCTCTCTGTAAACTAGGGAGTGGAGCTGTGGGTAGAGAAGTTGTGGAAACAGGAGCTGGCTCACAGCCTGCCCACACTTGTTCTAACCGAGGCTGGTGCTTGCTGTGGTCTTGCTTCCAGGCTGGTGGGTGTTGTTTTGCAGGAGGCTTAGACAGAGACCCACTCGATGGTAACTGGCCAGCACCCAAGGGTTGAGTAGGGGGAGACATAAACTCTGGAAAGGACAGAAGGCAGCAGCTGTGAAGGATTTCCAGCAAGAAAGTTCCAGCCCGAGGTTCCTGAAACGTGATCTGTGAGGCCCTGGGACGTGACCGTCTTGACAAAGGGAAATACCGGCATCAGACAAGGTCAGATCTTGTGTTTAGCCACATACTGGCATAGCCTTGGGCCGTTTTCCCCTCCTTGGGTTATTTTTATGGGTACTTTATTATTATTTTTTAAAACTGAAGCATAGTTCATTTACAATGGTGTATTAGTTTCAGGTGTACAGAAAGTGATTCAGTTATACACACATACACATCTTTTTTTCAGATTCCTTTTCTCTTATAGATTAGCACAAAATATTGATAGTTCCCTGTGCTCTACAGTAGGTCCTCGTTGGTTACCCACTGTGAGTACTTTAAAAATGGATCTTAGAAGGTGAGTGTTGTTTAACAGATTTGAAGTGAGAAGACCAAAGTCCGGAACTCCAGCTCCAGACTTACCATCCTGTGAACCTGGCCAAAGATCCCTCCCCATCTTTGTTAAATATTTATTTATCTTTTGGCCACATCCGCAGCATGCTGGAGTTCCCAGGCCGGGGACTGAACCCGCGGCACAGCTATGTCCTGTGCCACAGCTGTGGGAATGCCAGATACTTAACTCTCTGCGCCCCCAGGGAATTTACTCCTTCTCCATCTTTGAAACAGTTTTTGGCTCTGTAAATCAGGCATAAAAATTTCTACCTTGCAGGAGGATTAGCCTGGAAAGGTAAGATGGAAAAGCTCCTGGAGTGCTGTGTGGCAAATGGGAGGCATTCAAAAAAATGTTAGATCTGAATGCATGCATTCATTCATTCATTCATTCATTCATTCATATTTACTGAACATCTACTAAAGCCCAGGCATTTGGCTACACACATAAGGCTTGGGTGCCTTTTTTTTTTGGCCATGCCTGAGGCATGCGGAAGTTCCTGGACCAGGGATCAAACCCGCGCCACAGCAGTGACCCAAGCCGCTTCAGTGACAACGCTGGATCCCTAACCTGGCTACACCACAGAGAAGTCCAGGGCTTGGGTGCTCTGTAAGGCTCTGAATGATTTGCTTTTTTCTTGGGAGGTGGGTGAGAGGCCATCCCTGTGCCAGCAGGAGGATGGGAAGCATGGATGTGGAGCCTGAGCCGAAGAGGAGGGATGCACTTGAGATATGGTCCTAACCCTGAGAAAGGTTCATGTCAGAACCTCTTCCGACCACATGTCGACCAAGCAGTGAGTGGAGTATTGAAAATGCTGGTGGAAGGTGTCTCCCAAAGGGATGACAGACAGAAAGAGGCAGGAAGAGGGAGGAAGCTACCACTTGGAGTATGTGACCCTGTTCCAGCACTGTCTTCAGGCACTTAAAATATTCCCTAAGAGAGAAGTGGGATCCTCCCCTTTACTTATTTATTAAAAAAAATTTTTTTTTTGTCTTTTCTAGGGCCGCACCCACGGCATGTGGAGGTTCCCAGGCCAGGGGTCTAACAGGAGCTGTAGCTGCTGGCCTACACCACAGCCACAGCAACGCGGGATCCAAGCCGCATCTGCAACCTACACCACAGCTCATGGCAACGCCGGATCCTTAACCCACTGAGCAAGGCCAGGGATCGAACCCACAACCTCATGGTTCTTTGTCGGATTCGTTAACCACTGAGCCATGACGGGAACTCCTGGGAAGAAATACTTTAAAACAACAAAATGGCAGAATCGCCACCAATTCTCTTCCAGAACTAACTTCTGACCCTTGGCCTTCGGTACAGAGTTTGTACAATTTTTCTTCGCCTTGGGTTCCTTCTGCTGCCAGGAGGCTGCCCCTTGACCCTCCTTTCATTCCGTTCCGTCCTTCCTATTCCCTCTTTTCCTGCAGTTTGTAGGAAGAAAGTTTCCTGGCGTAGAACACGCGCGATTAATTTTTACTCTTGTTCCTGACTGTTAGAGACCATAAGAGCAGCCATGACCTTGGGTGTTTCAAAGACTGGTATGAGAGGCTAAGTGCTGATTCAGTGGAGAGTCCAGGATTTAGAATCAAAGACCAAAGTCTGGAGGTCCAGCTCCAAAATTTATCAAACGTGTGACTTTGGTCTCCCCACATTTCTGAGTCCCAGTTTGCTTCTTTGTACCTCCGAGGAGGTTTCAGTAGAAAGAAAATAGGAGATAAAGTTCACGAGAAGTACAAATTTGCCAAGTGCTATGTGAGGAGTTCTAGTCTTACTAATTGCCGTCATCCTCCTAAAAGTAAGTTGATTCCCCAGACTCCTGAAATGTCCGGGGACTTGGAGACAACCTCACGTAGTTCTAGAGAGCCGTTCGTGCAGCTTCAAGGTCGGCTGGCCACTCTGCCCAATGGAGGGGAGAAGCCATTTGGGGGCCGGCGCAGAGTCTCAGAGAAGCATCTCGAAGCATTTTGATTAAGAGACCATTTCCTGAATTCAGAGGACTTGTTTCAACAAGCAAGCATCAAAGTCAACTTGGGAAAGACGGGAATAATTAATCACAGCCCTGTCTGGGGCTGGCCAAGCGGCAGATGGATTGATAAACCTTTCAAAGGGGAAGGTATTCCCAAGCAGGGCTGCTGCGCCTGGCTGCCCCCCTGATTGAGATTTGTGAGCACAGATAAATGTTTTCCCTGCTCACTACAAAGAGTGGGAAATCTCACGGGAGTCGAAGGGCAGGGCCATGGGGGATGGTCCTTTCATCTTCCATCGGGTGAGAGAAGGGGAGCAAAGCCGGTCCCACAGGCCTCTCCTTCTCCCCCCAGTTCCAAAGCCCGGATGCCCAGGCTGTGTGTGTTTCTGTGCCCAAGACGTGTTGGCCACGTGTATGACATCATCAAATCCTCAGGAACGGCAGATGTTTTGGCTTGTTTTAGAGAGGAAAAAAGCCAAGGCTCAGGGAGGTCAAGGTCACCAAGCGAGTGGCAAAACCAGGACCTGAACCCACCTGCCCCACCATGCTGCAGGACCAGAAGGAGATGGGGGCAAAGGGAAGAACAGAGAAGGCTGAGCCCATGAAAGAACTCGCTCAGAAGCACAGTGGATGAGGCGTGATTTGATGGAAAAAAGACCATCAGCAGGACCAAACCCTGTCAGAGAGCTTCTGACGGGAAGTTCAAGGTTGTCACCTACTTATCTAGCAATCGATAAAGGCCAAACAGTTCCCACACCACGCAGACCCCAGCTACTAAAAGGTCCTATTGTGTTACCCTGGAATTGTGACCCGTGTTCAGACATCCTGTCCTGTTTTCTAACTCTCGGTGTCTCATTCCAGCCCGCCTGTCCAAGCTGCAGCCTCACCGTCAGTCCCATCTTTACAACGAACGCCATCTCCTCTACGTGAAGGTGGCATGAGTCATCAACCGAAATGGTAACCAAGCCTCCGGATTCCCCACTTTCTGTGCACCAGGAAGTTGATTCTAAGTTTCTCCATAAAACACCAAATGAATGTAGGCCCCTGGCAAGGCCAGGTTGTCTACTCAGAAGTCCCCATGGGTTGGCAGAATGGGGCCATTCTCTGGGGCTCACAGCGTTTGGGGTCCAGCGTGGGTCCTGGACTGGGCGAATCAGCCTCAGGACCCTGGACTCACAGCTGACCTTCTCCACTGGTTAACTGGTAGAAAATCCTTCGGGATCCCTCTTGCAAAGCACGAATCTCCACAGAGGGTCTGACTTCCTGAGCTATCGATCCACTGAGAATAAACACTCAATTTCAGTACCTAGAGGCTCTGTGTCATCCAGTCTCCAGCAACTGGATCAAACTGTACGCCTCGATTAGTGCTCTTGTTGGGGATGCTTGAGGTGGGGGTGGGACCACCAAACCCCTTTAGCCTTTGTTTGCCCTCTGACCTCAGAGATTCCTTTACCAAGTTCTCAGGGGAGCCTCGGAAGGGCCACGTTTGTGCCCAAATCCACACTTGCACATCTGTAGCTTAGTCACCCCTCCCCTCCCCCACCCCCGCCCGTGTTACCTGTTTACTGGAAGACATGTTGCTGAGTGTACTGATGCTGCTGGTATCTGTCACCACCATCGCAGATGGAAACCGGGAGGTGTGGGAATACTGGGGGGGCTCCTGCTTGTGTGTGTACACTGGAGAGACAGAGTGAATACAAACTCAAGCTGCAGATCACACAGGCACAGGTACAGCTACAGATCCCCGCCCCCCAAACCATTGCTCCCACTTCCCTAGGCAGATAAAAGGTGGGGAGGTGGGCAGTGAGAGGGGAGTGAGGAGGTGATGTCTGGGAAGGCAGGGCGATGTGATCACAAAGACTGGCCATTTCATCAACTTAACCTCAGCTTCCTCGGCTGTAAAATGATATCTGTTGTAGGATGAGAAGAGATCGTGTTTAAAGCACTTTGTACCAAGTAGATGGACAGCTGTGCATCGGGCCTGGCATGGAGTGGTGGACGGCCCTTCTGGGGTGGGAGGACTTCTGTCCCCCTACTTTCAATAAAGTGTTAGGTGCCTGGGCACCAATGAGTGATCTTTAGGCCTATGTGGTTGCATCTGAGAATATAAGTCAAACATGTTCTAAGCAGCTGACAAACAAGAAGGATCTTGTAAGGTAAGAGGTAAGCACTTGCTTACCGTTTCTACCATGACTCAAGTACCAGGCCTCATACTAGCAATGCTGGATTGGTTAATAATTGTAAATAGACATGGGTGTCATTAATTGTGTAATTATGGGCCTTCTTTCCTCCCTTTTTTTTTTGCTTTTTTTAGGGCCATACCTGTGGCATATGGAGGTTCCCAGGCTAGGGGTTGAATCGGTGCTACAGCTGTGGGCCTATGCCACAGTCACAGCAATGGGGGATCTGAGCTGCATCCATGACCTACATTACAGTTCATGGCAATGGGGGATCTGAGCTGCATCCGCGACCTACACTACAGTTCATGGCAATGCTGGATCCTTAACCCACTGAGCGAGGCCAGGGATGGAACCTGCATCCTCATGGATACTAGTCAGGCTCATTACCGCTAAGCTACTTCTAATTCTGGGTTGTTCCAGTTTGCATGAAAATGCCTCACAACATTGCACGAGGGCCAAAAGGAGACTAGACTCAAATAAAACCTCCAGGAGCAGGGGGCTTGCTTTTCAGTTTGTCCAGTTATGTGTCCCCTAAGTCTGGGACCTTTGAGTCCTGCTAACTCATCCATAAGATTCATGTAAATTCCAGGTCACATGACCAACCCAGAAAGCATGTGGATGTTTGGCCTTGAGGGAGGACCAGCCTGTTCTACAGAGGAGTCCTCCAGGAGGGAATGGGGGTGAAGGTCACAGCCTGCTGCCTCAGCCTGCCTGTCCCTTAGAGCGAGGCTGGTTGCTTCCTGGTCTGGGGCCCATGGGCTATCTCTCCATAGCCAGCCAGCCAGCTGGCCTTGGCAGTGCACAGGTCACTGTGACCGCTCTCTGACCATCCCACCCCGGCCCTGCCACCGAGGAATCCAGCCTAGATGAGGGGGCGGGGCCAAGTGCGGCTCCACATTGTCAGGCTCTGGGAGGAGGGGCAGTGGACGTGTAGTCCCAGACTCTGCTACAGGCTGTGGCAGATTTTTTAGAAGCCACGAAAATGTGATTGGAATGTCAGATGGTGCTTAGAAACCAGCTCCACAGGCCTGGGGCGGGATAGAGCCCGAGCTCGGAAGACGGCTGAACTTGGCTGTTCACTGTCAGATCCACCGCTCTGAGATCCCGAGGCAGACAGGGGAGAAATTCCCACACCTGTCCCTCCAATTAAGGAGTCCCTTACTAAATAATCATTTGCATTTTTATAACTCTGAATGCTTACCAAACACAGAGAATACCTATTTTTTTCTTTTGTCTTTTTAGGACTGCACCCATGGCATAGGGAGGTTCCCAGGCTATGGGTAGAATAGGAGCTGTAGCTGACGGCCTACGCCACAGCTACAGCAACTTGGGATCTGATCCGTGTCTGCGACCTACACCACAGCTCACGGCAACGCCGGATCCTTAACCCACTGAGCAAAGCCAGGGATTGAACCTGTGTCCTCATGGATACAAGTCAGGTTCATTAACCACTGAGACACTACAGCAACTCGGTGAATACCTATTTTTATTTCATTTCCATAATCACTATATGCATACTATTCCCCTTTTAGGACGAGGAAACGGAAGCTGAGTGGCCAAGGAACTTTCTAATGGCTATGTAGCTGCTAAAGCTCAGAGCCAGGATTTAAATATAGGTCTATCTGATTCCAAAACTATCATTCAATTCCAGAGACATCCCTGGTGTGGGACGAGCTTGGAAGCAGGTAAGGCATCCTTTCTGTGATTTCCTCCCAAACGCAGAGGGCTGGGGCGATCACCTGACATGGCCTGAGGGCTGGGGGTAAGTGGGACCTAAATGGTTGAAAGGTGGACTTAGGGCAGGTGTAGAGACTGGAGATAGGAAAGAGCCTCTGTGCATGGGGGCAGAAGCTCTGCTGTTCCTTGTCTAGGGTGGCACGCATGGGTATTTTCCACCCATGTTTGTGGTTCTTGATTAGAGATGCATGGGGTGTGTAAGTTGCGGGGTGTGTATGTTGCAGGGTGTGGGGACTCGAAGATTTTTCTGTCTCAGAGAAGGCAAATGGGATGCCATTTATATGGCAAGAATGACCACTTGGTACCGGCAATCTCGGACTGAAAGGCTAGGCTGAGGCTCATTGGGAGAAGGTGCTGGGCTTGACTGGCAATCTCTCCCATGGGGGCCCCGGTGGGAAAGGCTGGCATGAGTTCATTCCACATCTATGCCACCCCCGCTCTCTCCACCCCCACCCCCCCCTTATGGACAGGACTTATTCATCCTCTTCAAATCTCCCCCTTCCCCAGGGAATCTTGGGGCAGAGAAGAGGACCAGGAAAGGCACAGCATCGCCTAAGAGTTATGCTTGCAAAACTGTCTTGGTGGCACAAGCGTAGGAAAAAGTGACCAAACCAAGAAGCTTCCAAGAACCTTCAGACCAGGGAGGGAAGAGCTTGGCTGCTGGGGGCCCTCCTGGCTCCCTCCCCGACGTGCCCGGGGTCCTTACTGTGTGAGTTCTGTAGCTGAGTCACGGCAGCCATGAAGGGCTGCTGGGCCATGTGGCTGCCCGGACTCTGCTGCATGAGGGGCTGCTGGTGAGGGCTGTGCAGCTGCTGGGAGAACTGGACGGGCTGCAGGGCTGCCAGGCTGCCGGCCACGCTGTTGATGACAGGGACGCTCTGAGCTTGGGAGGAGTTGAGGCCTGTGGGAACAAGAGGGGAGGTCAGAGCAGTCTTCAGGGATGAGGGCGGATGCACGCACGCCAGCGGCCATCAGTAGAGCCCCTGCTATTTGCCAGGCACTGAGCTGAGCCTGGAAGAGACTGCATGGGAGGTGATTCTACAGACCCATCTTACAGACTGAAAAACTGAGGCCTGCAGAGATGCAGTGACTTGTTCAAATTCCACAGTGAGCTGTGGATGGAAATGGGCTTTCAACAGATCTGACTGAGGCCTGAGAGTCTCCCAAAGTCATCCTGCAACCTCCCAGGTTTTGCTCCTTCGTCGTTGCCAGGGCCCTCTGCTTGCCCACTCCAGCCGTGCCTGGCTCTGGCGACCTCACACCAGGGAGCCTTGCCCCGTGTCCTCAGGGCAGAACTAAAGGCGCCCACTCTGAGGTTGGATTATTGCTCAGATGTGTCTGTCCAGCAGGGGGCAGGAGTGTGCAGAAACCCACATTTTGATTAAAAAACACCACCTCCTCTATAGTCCTGGAGGTATGGACCCTGAAGACCCTCATCTAGCAGGCTGTGCAAACACCCAAGAGAGATCGGGGGCTCATTCTCCTGACCGGGGCGGAAAGGGGATAAAAAACCGCAACTCAGCCCGTCTATGAAGCGGGTATATCTTTTCTGGCAGCACAGGGCTGGTGGCCTCTAAGAGACCAGGTATTGGAAGGAGGAAACAGTAAGCTGAAGGCTGGCAGTTACGGTAGGTGTTCCATCTTTCTGTTCTGGAGGGATGAGGGCCTCTGTGGTTCCGTACTGTCTAGATCCTGAGGTCTCTTTAGAAGTGGGGCCGGCACGGCAAAGATCGGGTCTCGGGAACCCACCCTCCATCAGCTCCCTGGGCAGGACTCGGGGGCAGGGTGAGAGTGGGGACAGGAGGATCAGGGGAAAGACACCCCAAACTCTTTCCTGGAGCTGCCAAAGTTCCTTTGACCTTGCCTTATGGGGGAGGGGAGAAGGAGATGCAGATGGAAACCCAGAAAAAGGAAGGGACGCCTGGAGAGCCTTTCCTGAGATGGAGAGGGTTCTATTAGCCAGTTCAGGGGAGGGCCACCGTGGAGACTGCACAAAGACCTCCACACCTGCCTTCTCAGAGCCTAGCTGACACTGTTATCAGAAACCTAAAAAGGCAAAACCTGTGAGCAGTAAGGGGGGGGCGGTTAAGCCCCCTCCTGGCTCTCTTGGGTGGGGCTGGGTCCTCTGATCCCACAGAATAGCGCTATCTAATTCCCCAGGGGCTCAGCTTCTCCCCCTCCCCCGAGGTGATGTCTCACCAGCTGCCTTGATCTCCTGTTTCCTTTTCCCGCCTTCTACTAAGGTCTCAGTCTCTGGGGAAGCCCCACGGATTTGCTGTTTCCCTTGGAGCCAGTTACCACTGCTCTATGGGGGAAATCTCTGCCCAGAAAAGCAAGTTATGCTCTCTAGAGTGGGTGACATTGGAGGGCCCCGCTCTGCAACCTGCCTGCGTTTTAGAATCATCCTGGGCAGCTCTTTAAGAAACAGACATTCCTTGGTCCCACCCAAGACTCAATGAGTCAGACCCTTTAGAGGTGAGGCCCAGGAATTTTATTTTCAACACCCTGATGTGCCTCAGTTCCAGGATGGAGAGCCACTGATGTCATTCGAGCTCCTGTGGAGTGTGACTCTTGGCCTTTCCATCTGTTTTCTGGGCACTGGTTCCTGCTTAAGAAGCATGTTAGCCAGTCTAGAAGGTGAGGAGAGAAGAACGAGGAATTGGCACTGCTGGGTAATCTGTTATCACATTCTCCTTGGGCCTCTGCAGTCTTGAGCCAGGGCCCACGTGCTCAACAGCACAGGAGTTGGCTATTCCTTGCCCCAATAACTCGGCTCTTGATTTATTGGCCTCTCGTTGGGAGAGCAGTGCAAGCTTGAACTCGGTAACTGACTCTTCATCCTGACACTCTATAGGGTAGGACCACTGTGTCTCGGCCACGTTTTCTGGTGCCCCTCACCATTCTTCATGCTCCCCACACTCTAAGCACACGCACACGTGCACAAGCACACACTTTTAAGGTCAAGTACACTCTTAATCTGAAATAGATTAAGATTACTCTAAGAAGGTAGAGAATTATGGGTGAAAAAAACCAGGAGGAACAGCATTGAAAAATCTATAATAGCCCTAGGGAAAATTTTAATTCACATAGTGCCTAAGGACATATATAATTGTCCGTGTTGGCCAAAGATGGACATGGGGAGAAAGAAAGAAAGTGGGACAGTTTGTATATCATTTCAGATGTAGAAATAAAGAGGTGGGAGATCTTACCCATGGGGCTTTTAATCAGAACTTCTAAAAGGTAATTAAACTGGTTTTAAGTATCCTATCTCATTCTCCAGCCCCTGGTATTAGTATGGTTACCATGTTCCTGAAGAGGCCCCAGTGAAAGGGCGGCAAATTTGAAATAGTTTTTAAGTTTTGTGAGTCCTTGAAAGGCTTCTCCATTCCCACTGCCCTTTGTAAAACTAAATGAGGAGAGGGAGTTCCCATTGTGGCCCAGGAGGTTATGAACCTGGCTAGTGTCCATGAGGATGAGGGTTCGATCCCTGGCTCAGTGGGTTAAGGATCCAGCGTTGCTGTGAGCTGCAGTGAGGCTTGGATCTGGTGTTGCTATGTTGTAGGCCAGGATCTGGT
Source organism: Catagonus wagneri (assembly GCA_004024745.2). Taxonomy (NCBI): domain Eukaryota; kingdom Metazoa; phylum Chordata; class Mammalia; order Artiodactyla; family Tayassuidae; genus Catagonus; species Catagonus wagneri. The sequence continues at coordinate 3,270,586 of PVHT020001178.1, read as the reverse complement.
GCTCCAATTTGACCTCTAGCCTGGGAACTTCCATACACCGTGGGTGTGACCCTCAAAAGACAAAAAAAAAAAAAAAAAAAAAAACTAAATGAGGAGGGTGTCAATTTCCCAGAGGCCAAGGACAGAGAACACCACACTTAGTAACTCCACTTAATAAACTTGTGCGTCTCTTATGGGTGAGCCTTGTTTCACCTTCCGGGAGCGCGTAAGTCCTTCTCTTCAGAAGTGATCTGAGTTGCTCCCCTGGTGAGGGCTGGTTGAGGGAGAGAGGAAGAAGGAGAGGAAAAAGGCAGGAGCTAAATCAAGAGGCAGTCAGTGTGGGCAGTGGACGCAAAGGAGGCCATGAGGACGGGGGTGATCCCCGGGGGGGAAGAAAGGTGAGGGATGTACTGACCCCCAATCTCTCTCGAGAATCCTCAGGGAAAGAAGACCTGGCCTGAGCTCTCACCACGAGGCTGAAAATACGCTGAATAACCACTCATCAACATGAAAACTATGAGTCAACCACAGGCACGGCCGTAGCAGCCTTCCCATGCCCAGAAGTGGCCCATCTGTGACGGGCGACAGGCTCGCTTCCAGAGCTGGAAGGACCTGACCCCTCTCCCTGTCTTTAGGCCTGAGCATAAACAACCTGTTTCTCCTTAAAGCCATCAAGGCTCAGAGATGCTAGGACCGTTTCCACAGTTTCTGCTCTGGATGTCTCCATCATAGGAGTTCCCGTTGTGGCTCAGTGGTAACGAATCCCACTATTACCCATGAGGATGCGGGTTTGATCCCTGGCCTCACTCAGTGGGTTAAGGATCTGACATTGCTGTGGCTGTGGCGTAGGCTGGCAGCTATAGATCAGATTTAACACCTAGCCTGGGAACTTGCATATGCCATGGGTGTGTCCCTCAAAAAGACCAAAAAAAAAAAAAAGGCGGAATGTTTCCATCACTGGCCAAGGAGCTCTCATACGACCACAGAGAACTCTGTACTTAGAAGGAAGCCCCTCACGTCTTGTGCCATCTTGAGCAATACAAAGAAACATCAGCAAAGCCCAACTTCTCGGAAAATATCCTGCACACAGGGATAGGAATGAACACCAGATAAGAGGGTAAACTGTGGTATCATACAAACTCATGCTTGATCGTTTTACAAGTATGTCTACCCACATGGTCACCAGGTAGCCTCAGCAACCCATTTTACAGATGAGGAGACTGAACCTCACCAAGGTTCAATGATTTGACCCAGGAGGCACAGCTGGTGAGCTATGACCAAGTCACAACTCCGTTCCAAATTTTCTCTCATGTCAGGCTAAATAATCCAAATCTTGTAAAGATGAGCGCTAAGGAAGGAAATGAGTTGAACCGCGGCTACAGGTGGTGGGTGAGTTGGGGGGTGTGTGTGTCTTCTTTTGTCCTTTTCTATCAGGTTGACTCAATTTCCATGCTGCTTCTCCCTGCCCCCAAGTTTTCTGACCCAGAACAGAGCTTACTTTGTGCGATGGCCATGACTCCAGAGAGGGGTGTCATGATGAGGTTTTGAGATTGCTGGGGATTGTGGTGGGACAGGCTGTGGATATTCGTCAAGGTACTGACGGGGGGCAAACCTCCTCCTGAGACTGAGATCTGCTGGAGAGAAGAAGAAAAAAAAAACAAGAGCAGCATGAGTGAATTTGGGATGGCGAAGAACAGCGTCTGAAATGATACGGATGAGCAGTTCCTTGGCACAGCTAATTCGAGGATTCATTCACTCATTCATGCATTCATTCACTCATTCATGCATTCATTCATGCATGCATGCATTCATTCATGCATGCATGCATCCATTCACTCACTCATGCATGCATTTGGTAACAATAATTAAGCACCTGCCAAGGGACGGGCACTGTTCTAGGTGCGGAGGATAGAGCGGTAAGTAATACTGACCATCATCCCTTCCCTTCTGGCGCCTCTATTTGTTGGCTATCTCTAGGCTGCCTCAAAGATTCTTCAGCCCGTGTGTATTATATGATTGTCACTGGCTCACTTTGGAAGTTATCGTCTGCTCTGCTCTATGCCTTCTATAGTATTGGTGCCAAAGACATGTGATTGATAAATAACTGAAGAAATGCTCTGGAATTCCCTCATGTAGATTAGGGACCTGGCAGGAGCACAGAGAAGCTTTCACTGGGTACAGGCTCTACAAAGCACTGCTCATGCAATAACTCACAATCCTCACTGTTCCTGTGAGGTGGATACTTCCGCCTTGCCCATTTCACAGATGAAAAAACTGAGGCCTGGAGTCGATATGCATATTGTCTGAGATCCAACAATTAGTAAATGGTAAATCTGGGATTCAAACACAAGTCTGTCTCTAGAATTCAAGTTATGACTTTCCCCTACCCCTGCAATTATTACTAAGGTGGGTTTGGGGAGAGTAGACATTATCGGGCTTCTCTATTTCCCCCAAATCTCCACTATACGTTAAAAAAAAAAAATGTGTGTGTGTGTGTGTGTGTGTGTGTGTGTGTGTGTGTGTGTAAGGAGCTACTGTTGTAATGACAAAGCTACCAAATAAGACTTGGCCCCAGATATCCCCCACTCAGTTTCACTGTTACATTTTCATGACAGATAAGTAAGAGGATGCTACTGAATTTCATGTATTTTTTGTCCAAGGCCACTCCTAATTCTTTCATTAAAGATTGAATCCTTTTATTTATTCCTAGGAGTGTCTTTCCGTTATTGATTTTCTTCATTTTTCCGAGTGTGTATCTAGCACCATTACAAGCATCATCATATAATGCTAACAGGGTCTCTTTCTTGCTAGTGCTAATTTGTCTGCATGTCATATTGCATCGGCTAGAACTTTCTGAATTGCCTTAGCCAGCAACAGCTGTAATTGACATGCTTACTTTGATTCTGTTATCAGAAATGTTTCCAATGTTTTTGCATTAAGTCTAAGGAGATTTCAGTTTTACACACACACTCCACATGACTTACTTATTCATGACAAAGTAGTTTATTATTTATAGTTTTATTTTATTTTTTTAATCTAATTTTTTATGGTCTTTTGTCTTTTTAGGGCCGCACACGCGGCATATGAAAGTTCCCAGACTAAGGGTGGAATCAGAGCTGCAGTTGCCGGCCTCTGTCACTGCCACAAGCAATGCAGGATCTGAGCCTTGTCTGCACCTCACACCACAGCTCACGGCAACACTGGATCCTTAACCCACTGAGCGAGGCCAGGGATCAAACCCGTGTCCTCATGGATACTAGTCGGTTTCATTGACCACTGAGCTATGATGGGAATGCCTGTAGCTTTAGAATAATGTTTAAAATGATTATTTAGAAAGGACTCCCTTCCTCCCAACATGAACTAAGCCAGACACCCTTGATGGCATTAGGGATGCTGACAGATGCGTTAAGGTTGGGATACATTCATCAGATGTTCGAGTAGCCCCTTCCTTCTCCCTTCCCTTGCCATCCAGAGATCCTGAGATTACAGGTCTTACCAGCAACCAGGGAAGACACTGTCTCCTGCCCTGCCCTGCTGATCAACCCCCTAGCTTCCAAAGTGAATTTGAAAAAGAAAGGAAGAAAAAAACCAAACAGGTTTGTTTGTGTTTTTAAAAGGAGCATCAAGACATGAGTTAGGAGTCACGTGACCAAGAAGGAATTCTGACCACATCAAACAAGACAGAACCAGCTTGTTTGCTGGACTTGTTTTTCAAAATGTCAGAGTCATTAAAAGAAAAAAAAAAAATCAGTGACCTGCCTTCAGCCTTCCCTTGAGTAATGCAGTGCCTTGGAGGAAGTCAATGGAGTGGCAGCATTCTCTGCTGTTTCAATATGTGGTCTTAATGGTGAAAGACAAGCCTGGGTGCCAATGATAAAAACAGTTTAAATGTGTATGGCTTTAGTGTTTGTAAAGTCCTTTCACCGATTGTCCTTAATAGATAACAACCCATGCAGAGATGGCATTAGGATTATTGCCCCATGTTACAGATCAAGACACTGAGCTTCAGAAGGGCTGAGAGAGTAGCTGTGTTACCTGACTAGTAGGGAGAAAGCTGGAATTCAAACCCAGTTTTGCTGGACTCTGAATCCCATTCACTTACTATTTGGGGGGAGGCGGGCGGACCTTGATCAAGTTCCTTCTCAATGTGAAAGACAACCTATACCACATCTTTTTTTTCAAATTTTTAAAAACAATTTTTCCTTTTTAGGGCCACACCTGCAGCATATGGAGGTTCCCAGGCTAGGGGTCCCATCAGAGCTGCAGCTGCCAGGCACAGCCACAGCCACGCCAGATCTGAGCCTTGTCTGCAACCTACACCACAGCTCATGGCAACGCCAGATCCTTAACCCACTGAACCACGATGAGAACTCCTGGCAACCATCATTTTCCATTTGCCCACAGGACTGATGGAAGACAAGGAGCTGCCAAGAACATCAGCCATCCTCCTCACAGGATAATGCAGAGCGTTTATGTGATAGCAACACTGCCTCTCGGAGTCCTTTGCTGTGCGCCTTACACGCAGTCCTACAAGACTGACACCACTATTCCTCCTTTGCAGACAAGGAACCGGAAATTTGGAGAAGTTAAAAAAATGTGCCTAAGTGGTGGAGTGAGTATTAAGCGCAGGCTATCTGCCTCCAGGCCTGTGAGGCTCTATGCCTTTAACACTATGAAAGTACCCTGTATGTGCATTTCTAAAACACGAGGTTCAGCACACAGAGGCTGCAACCTGAAACCCAGCCAGCTCTTGCCACTTGGGCATGGGGGCCAAAGCGTGCAAAAGCAAAGCTCAAGTGGATCAACATTATTTCCAAAACTAGTCCCTGGGGGATTTCAAAGGCACATGCTACTGAAAGTCAGCAACACAGAGACTGTCACTCCCTGTATGGGGCTTACCCCCAAAACAGCAGAGCTAAAAGCAATTCACACACCAGCCCTGTGACGCAGGCATTGTTATCCCCCATGTTCCAGATGAGGAAACTGAAGTTGAGTAACGTCCATCCTATGGCTGATAAACAACAGAGCCCAAGACACGGACACGCTGGTTCCCTTGCCTGCGTTATTTTTAACCATACTCCACTCTTGTCTTTGGTGGACCAAGATCTGCGAGGGGCTTGTTATTTATTAACTGAAAACAGACTCTTGAATTTGGGCATCCAGTGATAGTGACATAACGTACGAGCCAGGGTGTTGGAAACTAGTGAAAAGCTGGTCCCTGCAAACAAGCTTCCAGGTGTTTGCTAACCGTGAGGTGTGCTGTCTTAGTCAATCATCAATCCAAAAACACACTGCCCATTAGGGTGCTGCCAAGCAGAGGGAGAAAAAAGCGTGTCCCGAGGCTGCCTTTGGGGCGGCCCGGCCTGGGTGAGGCAGTTTGCCTCTTAGGAGGAAGGATGGGGCAGGCTGGGGGCACACAGGGAAACCCCGAGGACCTTGCAGCAATAGGAAAGGAGACTTGGAGGGTTTCATCCACTGAGAAGGGAAGACCTCTCCCACAAGGCCCCCTTCTCCAGGGAAGTCTGGGCAATCTTTTCACTGGTTCGGGTCTCACAAGGCAGCCGACACACAGTGCTGTGTGTGAAGAAGCCTAAGGGATGCAGGGTGGGCAAGGCGGCTGCAAAACGCCCCCCACAGGAGCATCTTTCGTTCCTGTTGGCAGGGACCACTACCAGGGAGCCATCGGCTCAAGTCCCCAAACAGGGGTTGGCCGGGCCCCAGCCCTCCCCTCAGAAACTACGCTTTGTTTTTCCTGGGGACTCAGTCACCTGTGACTCACTGTTCCTGTGTTGCCTACACAGCACAGACGTCACGGTTGAAAATGGTACCTGCTCCCCACCCCTCCCCCACCTGCCTCCGGGTCAGACACCTTGAGCTTGGAAGCCAGGAACCCGCGGCTCCACCCTCCCCTGAAGCACAGAGCATGACCCAAAGAATCAGGTTTTCCATGGCCTCGTGGAAAGGTTTTCCTTCCTAGTGTCGCCATGCTCGTTTACTCTCGGAAGCCACACTCGGGCCGCTGCACTCGCCTTGCTTGAGGATTAGAACCTTGAAAATTCAGCAGCAGATGGTCTGCTCCGGTGCTAAACCTGACCTCTGGGGGTGGCCTGTGGTTCTGGGTCTAGAAAACTGCATTTAGGGAGACTAATACTGACGTTTACCTAACAACGGCCACACAGTCATTCACTGCATGTTTACCGACCCGAACACCGTGCCGAGGCTGCCTCGTGTTATCACATTTGTTCCGCCAACAACCCTCCTGTTATTACCCGCGTTTTATAGATGAGACGAGAGCTAGAACCTGCCCAAGGCTACCACAGCTATTAAATGCAGGAGCAGGGATTTGAACCTGGGTCAGTGCAACTTCAAAGTCGGTGTTTCCCACTCACCCTGTAAGCACGGCCCCACCCCACATGCCATTTTGTGCTGTGATCTTCTCTGGCCCGCCAGCCAACCTCCTGCCAAGACCCAGTGCAAGAAGCTTCTCCCTGCCTCTCACCATCCTCTCATTCCTGACTTAATGACTCTCCTTGCCAGCGCCAGGGGGTGGCGAAGAGAAAGAGGGGGCTTGTTTCAAAGTGAGGTGCTCTCTGGGTTTAAAAAAAAAAAAAACTGGCTTTGGAGGCCCCGGGGTGGGGGGTGGGGGGGTGAATGAACATTTTATCAACTCAAATGTCACTGGCAGCCCCAAAACAAACAGTGTCCCACCCGGGTTGCTCCTTTATGAGGCATTCAATCAATAAAATGAGAGCAGAGCTCTGTCAGATTTATTGGCTGGGTTCAAACCGAACACCTCTTCCACCCACCAAAGGCTGGGTCACCGGCTCTACCTTTCCGTTCCAACACTGGACAGCCCCCATTTTCCCCTGTGGGGCTACAATGGTTCATTGTTTGAGGCAGGCCTTGTGAGAAGTCGTGTTTGTTTTGCCTCTTATCTTATCAGCGCCAGAGCTACAATGGCCCAGGTGTACTCACCATTTTACCATCAGGTGAGAGGAGATTGTGGCCTGGGTCCAGGCTGGCTGGAGAGACTTGCTGTAAAACTGACTGGCTAGTCACCATGGCGCTGTTGCCATGGTGACTGATTGTTGAGGAGGAAGTGACCTCATTGTTTCCTTGCTGGCTGTAGCGCACTCCTGCAAAACAAGGCAGACCCAACAGCGAATATTAGTGCCACGGGGTCCAGGAACGCTTTCTTTCTTTTCTTTTTTTCTTTTTTGGCTACCCCAAGGCATATGGATCCCCTGGGCCAGGGATCAGATCAGAGCCCCGGTCTTGACCTAAGCCGAAGCTGTGGCAATGCCGGATCCTTAACCCACTGTGCCAGGCTGGGGATAGAACCTGCATCCCAGAGCTCCCAAGACACCACCCATCCCGCTGCACCACAGAGTGCGCTCCCAGGAATGCTTGTTTTCAAGGGTGGATGATAAGCAGAAAAGGTGGCCTTCTTTCCATTGTCCACCCAGGAGAAGTATCAGCTGTCTTCCTCTAGGGCAGAGATTGCATGGCCTCTGCTTGAATTTTTGGAATGTAAGCTCCATGATGGCAGGACCTTTTTATCTGTTTTGTTTTGTGCATGGTTATGTTCCCAGTGCCTTAGGCTTTGGTAGCCATTCAATAAATATCTGTCGAATGAACGGATGAACGAATGAACAAATGAACAAAGCAACAAATGAACAGACGCAACAGATGGATTCTGTTGCTTGTTGCTTCAGCATAGTTCTTTTAGGATTTAGGGCTTCTCTTCCTGGTTGAATCATTTCTTCGGTTCTTCAAAATGCCTTCTAGAAATGTTTCCCTGGCATCATTTGACTATGGAGGGCTGATTTGACAGGCAGACTCTTGCTCAGCGACCTTGCAAAAGCCAGAACAGAATGCATCAGGCTCTGTGCACCACCACTTCAGCCGAGCCCAGGAGGCCAGGGGGTCGCAGGCAGAGCAGGACAGGAACGGGACTGCCGCGAGGAGTCTCCGGTTCCGGAGCTCACATTCCTTTGATGGGGTCCCACGTGGTTGCTTCCAGGGCGTGGGGACGGACAGGCGGGCAGCACACACAGGTGCGATGGCGCTGCTTAGAAAAACACTGCAGTTTGGTCTGCCACGCAGGGGAGAAGCACGCGCGTTCACAGCCTCCCTGCTCTGACCCTCGCTCTTGTTCAGGAACCAAAACGCAGGTCTGTGGTCAGGAAACGGACAGTGCTGGGCAGAGACCAGGCACCTCAAGGAAGTTGAAGGGGGCAGAGAACCCGGGCCCTGTTTGCAGCATCACGGTCCTGCCCTGTGTGCCCATGAAGCAGCCAAAGACAAAGCCGGTGGTGGCTGGGGCACCTCAACCCAAGCTCAAAGCTGAGAAAGACGGCGCCCTTGTTTTTGGCTTTGGGTTTGACAAAAAGGTTTGGGGGATCCTCTTCCTGCCTGCAAGGGATGGAGGCCAAATGCCTTAGGCACAGAATTAGTCGGAGAGGTGAGCCAGCACCTCCTTCACTTCTCCTCTGGCCCTGTTCCCCAGGATGAAACATCACTGAATCAAGCACATGACTTCGGTTGGTCTCCCCTCCCCCTGTCCCCACCGGAGCCCCACCATCCCGAGGAAGAGGCTACAAAGGTCCCCTGGGGACCATAACCAGCAACCTCTAATTCTCTACGATGGAGCTTCCCAAGAGGAGACCCAAGCCAATTTTCTTTGGATTGTCCGAAGAACGTTCCCCAAGGCTGATCTGACCTAGAGCTTGAGAGGGGCTGGTGAGAAAACAAACAGATGCTAGGGCACGGTTCTAACCCTCAAGAGCCACGGGCTTGACGATGAAGTCGCCTGACCCGTGTCCTGTGGGCTTCTGTCAGCGGTTTCCCCATCCTTTGACTCAAAGGGCTGCTGGTGGGGGTGGCATTGGCAGGGACAGCCCTAGAATTTCATAGTTATAGGTCTGGGGCACCAAATTTTTTTGGGAGGGAGTGGGGGCAGGAGTCATGAAGTTAAGAGGGAGAATGCCCTCCATGTCTCCCAACCAGCACCCCCTGCCCAGTCCTGTTCACCCTGCTCCTACCTGCAGCCCCCCAGGGCTCCCCTTTGCCACCCTCTACTCATCCCACTGGGTTAGGTTAGGTCCTCTGTCTCTATTCATCTTTGCCGTTGGGTTCCCGGCAGGATGCTTATATAGAAGAAGAAAGATCTGAAACTTGTGAGCTCAGAGGGCAGCTGGATTCAATGGACAAGGGAGAGAGAGGTTTCAAATCAATAAAAGGAAGGCTTTTCTAACAAGGAGGGATAATGGGACGATCGTGCGCTCTGGAGCTGGACAAACTCGGGGTCTAATCCTGACTTTGCTCCTGGGAGACGTGGGATCTTGGGAAAATCACTTCTCTCTCTGTGGCTCAGTTTCCTCTCATAAAATGAAGTGCATGCTTCCTTAATAGGGCTGATTTGGGAGTTCTCGTTGTGGCTCGGTGGGTTAAGAACCTCACTAGGATCCATGAGGATTCGGGTTCCATCCCTGGCCTCGCTCAGTGGGTTAAGGATCCGGCGTTGCCGTGAGCTGCAGTGTAGGTCGCAGACAGAGCTTGGCTCTGGTGTTGCTGTGGCTGTGGTGTAGGCCGGCAGCTCCAGCTCTGATTTGACCTCTAGCCTGGGAACTTCCATATGCTGCAAATGTGGCCCTAAAAAGCAAAACACACACACACACACACACACACACACCCACTCTGGATTCGAGATAACATCTATAAGGCGCTTGCAGAAGAATGCCAATTACATGGCAAACTAGTTGGGTATGGACCCCAAGACTTTTGCCCCGAGACCCCAGAATTCTAGGCAATGAAGGGTTGGTTCTCAGCACTGAATACAATTACCTTTCCACAGAAAGTCAATTTCAAAGAATCTTGCTCTGCTGCAACCACGGATGCTTTGTCCTGGAAGCAAGCTGGGAGGGAGGCCTGGCCCCTGCCCTCTGGTTCTTTCCTTTTGGAGAAGCTGAACTTCACCCTGTTTCTCTCCTGCTTCCTCTGACTCCCTGACCAGCTGTTTACCTCCCCAAGATGCTCTGCTCCTGAGAGAGCGGTGATAACGCTGGGAGTCAGGTGTGCTTTCACCTCCCAGCCTGTCCCCATCATCGATTCGGTCTCAAGTCAAACAGACGCTCATTTTAGCCTATTTAATTTGGCTGAAGGAAGAGGGTCAGTCCTCGGATGATCAAATATGAGGCGTGGGGAGGCTTCTCCCCTACCCCGGGCTCCATAATTATTTATTTAAAAATAATTAACCAAGGATATCCGCGGGAAACAAAAGCCTTCTTTACAAGGGTGCCTGGCAGGAGGGAGGCGAGAGGCACTCGTTGGGATCCAGGCGCAAGGCCCAAGGCTGCTGTGGTTTGCAAACCTCATTTTCTCCCCTTGCAGAACCTCATTACTGGAGAAACGTACCAGTGGAGCTGCTCTCCTTAAAGGCCGATGGGCCTGGACTTCTGCAACTCTCTTCAAAGACCTCTGCTTAGGGGATAGCGTCTGGCTGGGGATGAGGGGATCCCCGTTTTGAGCTCGGCTCTGCCATCAGCGTCCTGGGGGAGCCCCAGCTCCCTCACCTCTAAGCCGGGGGGGCCTGCCTGCTGCGGGGAGGGGGCTATCCTCCCGGCAGGGTGTGGGGGGCACTGGGCACGAGGCCACTCGCTCATCCGCTGCAGATGCACCTGCAGCCTTTCCCGCCAGGAATGTGCAGACCGCTCAGGCTCCTCACAGGGTGGGGGCGACCAGCCGCCGCCTTAAAAGCGGGTGTGGAGGTGGAGGGTTTATCACAAGGTCTCTGCTGGCAACGCCAGAAATAGGTGTTCTTGTTAGAGGAAGGAGAGGCCGGGTCCTTGTGTATTTCACAAACTCAGAAGAGCACTTGAGAGGAGAACGAAAGAGAGTCGGCTCTGATGCCAGGTGACCTGGTTTTAAATCCTGTCTCTACTACATAACAGCTGTGTGACCTTGGGGAAGTTACTTAACACCCTGAGCTTCACTTTCTTTCCCTCTCTCCCTTCCTTCCTTCCTCTTTCTCTTCCTTTCCTTCCTTCCTTCCTTCTTCCTTTCTCCCTGACAACACCAGTGACAACACTGGATCCTTAACCTGCTGTACCACAAGGGAACTCCCCGAGCTTCAGTGTCTTTCTTCTTCCTTTTTTTTTTTTTTTTTTTGGCTTTTTAGGGCCATACCCATGGCATATGGAGGTTCCCAGGCTAGGGGTCTAACAGGAGCTGTAGCTGCCGGCCTTCGCCACAGCCACAGCCACGCGGGATCCGAGCCGCGTCTGCAACCTACACCACAGCTCACGGCAACGTTGGATCCCCGACCCACCGAGCAAGACCAGCAATTGAACCTGTTTCCTCGTGGGTACTAGTGGGGTTCATTACCGCTAACCATGAACTCCAGCTTCTTTATCGTTAATAATTTTTATCCCTTCAGTCATTGAGGAAAAAGCCTGGATGAGTTAATGGGTATAAAATGACCTAGGCCATGCTTGGCATATAGTGGCTTGAGACACATATACTCCTCTTCTTATGGGGCTGTCTTTGCCTAAAAGATATTTTTAGGAAGGCTGGGTTCACAGAACTTCATTGAGCCCCTATCCTGGGCCAGGCACGGTGCCAGGGGACCTGTATGAGTGGAATGGCATCTTCCCTTCACCATCGCAGGCTCTGCAAAGGAACATATGATGAGAACTCCGGTCCAGTAGTGACTGGCCAGGCTAACAGCCACAGAGGTGCCAGAGGAGAAATGACACGCCAGAAGGGGCCGTGTTCTTCCCACTCACTTCATGGCTCATATCACCAATTGGCCACGTTCCCATCCCTGGCCCTAAGAACCACAGCAGGTGTGTCCAGCAGCAAAAGGCTAGAATCTAGAGAAGTCCCTGACGCCCTGGTAAGGAGCTTATCTCCTGTCCTGCTCCCAGCACCCAGTTCTCAGCATCCTGGGTGCTATTTTTGAATTCCTGACAGCATGTGGGATAAAGACAGATCATTGGGTTTCTATCCAATGTGACTGGTCAGAGATGCCAAAACACGAAGAAGGCTTAGGGTTGCAAGAAGCCAGCATCTCCATACCCTACCTTCTTGCACCAGTGCCCATCCCCAGGGCACTCATCACATTGCTGTGGGTTGGGATTTCTTTCTAGAACAAAATCACACCATGTCACCGCCCTGTCTGGAAACCTAACACTGCTCCTCACTACCTTCTGGAAAAGCCCCACAACAAAGACTGACAGAACTGGGCCAGTTGCCTTATCTGTATCCTCTGTCACCAACTCCCATGCAGCCATGTCAGAGCCCTGCCACTCCTGCCTCTGTGCCTTTGCTTATGCTGTTCCCTATGCTTGGAAATCTCTTCCCTTCTTCTCCAAGTCACATCCTGTCACCTCTTCTGTGAAGCTCTTTGATTCATCCTGGTAGTTATTGGCTCCATTCTTTCTTTCTTTTTTGCTTTTTAGGGCTGCACCTGTGGCATATGGAAGTTCCCAGGCTAGGGGTCCAATTAGAGCTATAGCTGCTGGCCTACACCACAGCCACAGCAACATCAGACCTGAGCTGCATCTGCGACCCACACCACAGCTCATGATAACGCCAGGTCCTTAACCCACTGAGCGAGGCCAGGTATCAAACCCGCAACCTCATGTTTCCTTGTCAGATTCGTTTCCGCTGCGCCATGACAGGAACTCCAGCTCCATTCTTTATATATTACACGCAGTAGAGACTTTTTAACAGCAGGAGCTGGTCACCCTGCACTAAAATACTCTGAGGCTATGTTTCCTTCTCCCTCCTTCTTAAAGGAAGAGGCGGCTTTTTACTCATGATTGCATCCTCGAAGCCTGGCAGAGGGGCTGATATGTGACTAGTCATTGAGCAAGGGGATAAGCCCTCAGATGCTTTGAATATTCTTGCCCCAGAACAAGGGACTCCCCGCCTAGCAGAAAGAGAAAATACAGTCCGTTCTGAGGTAACATTGGTATTGAACGTGTTCCAATGGATCTGTTCCAAGTGGATCTGTAGCAATTCCACTGATATATTAGGGAATACCTTCAATGCAACATGAACTCCATGCTTGGGGAATTTGGAAATCTGCACCCACACAGGACCGGAGCCACATGGGAATATGTTAAATGCACACACACACAACCTTCAAATATCAACCAGCTACCATCAGTTCACGGCGTGTGCCATAAGCCACGTCCGTCCACATCTGGAGTTACAACTTTCTGATTTCAGAGAAGTCTCTGCCCACCACCTCATGTCAGCTCACAATTGCCACCCTTCCGACGCTCACTCCAATGGGCAAACTTTAGGACTTTTTCGAGGTAAGGTGCCGTATTTACTGTTGTACAGCGTTTATGCATTTCCTAAGCATTTAATGGCTGTAAAACTCTGTTAATGTTTTTTATTAGTTCTTATCTTTTTTAAAAAGGTGTCACTGATGAAGTTTTTGAGAACTGTGCTCTGAACCCTATTCTTTTTTCCCATATGCCCCATGGTTTTTATTGTGTGACCTCGCCAAGCACGGTGTTTTATGACGGGGATGTCGGTGCTATAGGACTGACTGTGCCCTGTGTTGAAAGACAGACGCAGGTGTCTTCTAGGAGGACCCAGGGGGAGGAGCTGCCCAGGTTGTAATTAACCACAGAAACTTTGCAGAAATCTGTGCTTCAGGGGATTAGAACTACCTCATAGAGCCCTGCGTATCTAATCCAGCTCTCCACAAGCTTCAAAAAATAGTTTAGGAGTTTGGGATTATATATACTACATAAACGAGACAGATAAACCACAGGACCTGCTGTATAGCACAGAGAACTACTTTCAATATCTTGTAATAACCTATAATAGAATCTGAAAAAAGTATATATGCCTGTGTGCACACGCGTGCGTGTATATATATGACTTTATACACAACATAACCACATCATTTTGTTATACACCTGAAACTAACAAAACACTGTAAATTAGCTATACTTCTATTTGTAAAAAATGGTTTAAAAAAAAAAAACAGCTGAGGGAGTTCCCATTGTGGCTCAGCAGTAAGGAACCTGACTAGTATCCATGAGGACACGGATTCAATCCCTGGCCTTGCTCAGTGGGTTAAGAATCCGGTGTTGCTGTGAGCTGTGGTGTAGGTCACAGACACGGCTCAGATCTGGTGTTGCTGCGGCTGCGGCGAACGCCGGTGGCTGCGGCGAAGGCCGGCGGCTACAGCTCCGCTTAGATCTCTAGCCTGGGAACTTCTATATGCCGCAGGTGCAGCCCTAAAAATAATAAAATAAAAAAATAACAGCCAAGACCCCAATTCCACAATTCCAGAAATCAATTGGGCACCAGCATCCAGCACACTTTAAACTCATAACTTTTTCTCCTTCTCTCTTCTTTGACTCTCTGGTCAAGTCAGTCAACTTCTGGGCCTCAGCTGTTTTGTTTATAAAATGGGCATACAGCTCTTTCCTTCCTCAGAAGCCAGAATAAAATAAGGTTAGAGAAGCCCTGGGTTTTCCTGGGAGAGAAAATGAGCAATGTCATCTTGGAAAGCAGGACCAGAACTGCTCCTTTAGAAAGAAGCAAAGAGGGAGGTTGGGGTCTCCTGAGCCACGGGAGGCTCAGCTTGAACCCAAGTGGTCTTTGACGCTGAAGCCTTTTCACTGGGGTCTGTGAGCTGCACCCGGGATCCGGTGCGATGCCTTTCACCCCTGACATTTTAAAGCCAATCTCCCATCCCTGATAATGCAGGAATGTTCCTCTGGCTGGTGGACGTGTGCCAGCTCAAGTGAGCGTCCCAGCCACCAACAGAGTAAACATTACTCAACTAGCCGGGGCTCTGTCACACACATTCTTCCCCTGTGTTCCTAACCTCATGCAGAGCGCAGCCCAGCCCTGTAGGGTCTGGAAACTGGGAATTTAAAATCGGGCAGGAAGGAGTGTGCAGAGGAGAAAGCTCTTCTAAAAAAGAAAAAATCGTTCCATCAGCTCTAAGTAGACAGAGTGGTCTTTCCTATGAAGCCAAAGCACAGGGTCGGAGGGCTGGGGGAGGGGAGGAATTAGGCCAGTCTTGATGGGTCCGGGACCGCATCCTTATAAACCCACTCCCCCTTTAACCAAAGAGGAGTGGCTTTCTTGAGGAAAGAGGCAGAGGCATAAACGATTCAGTCTGGGAGTTCCCATTGTGCCAGGTTAAGAACCTGACATAGTGTCTATGAGGATGCGGGTTTGATCCCTGGCCTTGCTTAGTGGATTGAGAATGCAGTGTTGCCACAAGCTTCTGTGTAGGTCGCAGATGTGGCTCGGATTTGACCCCTAGCCTGGGAAGTTCCATACGCCACAGGTGAGGACATCAAAAGAAAAAAAAAAATTCACCCTGGTGAACTTCTAAGATACTCATTTGGGATAAAAGAATGGTGAACAATTTGCTTGACTTGAAACTGGGAACCCCCCCTCCCCCCAAAAAAACGAAAGCTTTCAAAGAGGTTGGCATTGCTGCCTCAGTTTCCTAGTGGGCCGCACAGGACTATCGCTGGGTCTTATTAACACTGCCTTCTCTCCGAGGATAAAGATGAATATTTGCCAAGAGTTGAGGAGAGGAAAAAATCTGAAAGCTGGGGAGGAAAAATCTGAGGTAAGATGAAAGCAACTTAAACACTGGGCTGGTTTCAGTTCCAGATCTTTTTCTCCCCGAGATGGCTTAGCCAGGAGCCCAATTCATAAGAGGAGAAACACAGACAGGCGTGCGGGGACGGTAAACATTCTTGAACTCAAGGAGTAAAAGTTGAGTGATACTTAAGGGAAGCCCACAAACTGGTTTTCTTATAAAAATCAAAGTAAATGGAACCAAGAAAAGAAAAAGGCTTCCATCAAAAGCATCTTGGCTGAGAACAGAAGTGAATGTGCCCCTGAGAAAACTGAACACCTTGGGTGGGGGGTGGTGGTAGGAAGGGCAGAGAAACCCCGCCTGTCCACCTTGGCTACCACCCCTGGTCCTTAGCAGAGAGCTAGTTTCTGCAGGCAAATATGAGGGGGTCTGCAGTGAACATTTCGGCCTGGAGATGCTGCTGTAGGTAAAAAAAACTGGGCTGACCCTTGAGAACTAGAGAAGGCCTCACACAGGTATGCATTTCACACAGTCTGCTTCTCAGCGTGTCCCAGACGCCCATTTGACAGATCAGAACACTGAGGTTCGAAAAGGAAGAAGTCATTTTCACGACCTCTTGCTAAGGGTCTCCCAGCAAAGCAGTTGTATTCTGAAGCTGGCCCCTCTCCCTCTTCCCTGAAAGCCCCACCCTCACATGGACTCCAGGATTCCAGGTAGGTTGAGTCTCCTATGGTGACACACTAATAGCTTGAAATGATTTTCTTTTCTTGCTTTTTTCGGGGTGGGGGAGTACCCCATGGCCTAAGGACATTCCCAGGCTAGGCGTCAAATCAGAGCTGCAGCTGCAGGCCTACACCACAGCCACAGCAATGCCAGATCTGAACTGCATCGGCGACCTACATGGCAGGCTGTGGCAATGCCTAGATCCTTAACCCACTGAGTGAGGCCAGGGATTGAACGCACATCCTCATGGATGCTAGTCGGGTTCTTAATCTGCTGAGCCACAATGGGAACTCCTTCTTGCTGCTGCTGCTTTTTTTTTTTATTTTTATTTTTGTGGCCACAGCTGTGGCATGTGGAAGTTCCTGGACCAGAGACTGAACCCACACCACAGCAATGACAATGCCAGATCCTTAACTATTAGGCCACCAGGGAACTTCCAAGGCGAGTATTTTTAATGAGCTCTCCAAGTGTCTTTCACGTGGCCTGGGACAGAGATCTGAAAACTGCAGATCTTGCTGATACTTGGGTGTCACTGTTCCTGATGACTCAAGTGACAAGCAGGGTTCCTGAAAAGGGGAAATCTTCCAGGGTGAAAGTGCAAACCACAGCCTTGTCAAGAACCCAGGGAGAACCGAAGCTCTTCCTTTCTCTTGATGCCCCGAGGGTTCCTGAGTCAATCCAGTCACCCCTTCTGGGTCAGGCACTGTGCGGGTATTGGGCCTGTTTTATTACATTGGGGCCTCACACTAATCAGAGAGACAAGTATTATCATCACTATTTTGTGCATCCTCATGGATACTAGTCTTAATTCACTGAGCCACAACAGGACCTCCTTCTTGCTTTCTTTTTTTTTTTTTTAAGCTACACTTGCGGCACGCGGAAGTTCCTGGGCCAGGGATCCAACCCACACCACAGCCAAGCCACAACAGTGACAATACCAGATCCTTAACCACTACAGGCCACCAGGGAACTCCCTGTTTTTCTGCTTCTTGGCTGCATCTCTCACTGGAATGTAAGCCCAATGAGGGCAGGCCCTTGTCTGTCTTCTCCATTGTCTCCTAGGCACCTCGCACAGAACCTAGACCACGCTGTGCCCTCCGAATGAGCAAGTGATGAATGAATGACCCACACTTCAAGTCTGACCCCACAGTGGAGAAGTGACCCTGATATAATTGATCCTCTAAATCTCCTGGGTTTTCAGAGGGAGGCAAGTATTTAAAAGGAAGAAGAAGGGAGAGTAAGAGAAGGAGAGGCAAGGAGACAGAGTAAAATATAATCAAAATAAAGAAAGAGTATCCGTGCACGTTAGCCGCTTCCTGTTGGAAGCCGTGAGGTCAGGGTGCGGAGTAGGTGTGACAAAGCCGGTCTCTCTTTCCACGTTGGAGACCATGCCCGGTGCTTCATCCACAGGGAAAAGGGCCAGTGGGATGCTGGTGGGGAACCTACCACTCCCTACCTCTTGAGGCCTGAGCCTAGTGTCCCCAAGGGGGTGGAATATGCACCTCCATCACACGGGCTGACCATTCCTAAAGGCTTTGGGCTGCTGGTGGGAAGCCCACATTCAGACCTGCCCAATTTCAGGCCCCTTGGGTTGATCGGGGGTGGGGGGGGGGCAGTCAGGAGGATCAATTCATGGGGATTTACTGTGGCAACCTGAGTAACTCAAATGCCTTTTTCTCCCAAGGAATCTAGGGCAAAGCTAAGAAGGGTTAATGGTGGACATCGTTAGGC
Organism: Catagonus wagneri; assembly: GCA_004024745.2. Taxonomy (NCBI): domain Eukaryota; kingdom Metazoa; phylum Chordata; class Mammalia; order Artiodactyla; family Tayassuidae; genus Catagonus; species Catagonus wagneri. The sequence goes on along the minus strand of PVHT020001178.1, from coordinate 3,252,558 downwards.
CTAAAGGTTGTTGGGACAGACAGTGGCCTGTTGCAGTCTGGCTCCTGGGGTGTCTTTTCTGAGAGGCTGCCTTTGCGGCCCCGGGTAATGTGGCTGCAACAAAGGCCCCGAGGCTTGGCTGACGAGGAGAATGATGACGCTCCTAGTGGGCCTGCGGGACAGGCGAGGCTATAAAGTCATCAGCAGAGTGAGCCACTGGGTGTCCACATAAAAGGGAGGTCCCATAAACAGACATCTGTATTGTGACCGAAGGGCTAATAAAATTGCCTTAGAAGAGAGAGGTTTTCCACTGAGGCCTATTCATCAGCAGGACCCTACTGGGAGGTGATACCCAGGGAGAAAATCCTTTGAGGCCTGGCAAGTGTCAGAGGCGCCTCGTTATGACAGCCTGCCTGGCCAGACCCCAGTCTCTCTGTCCCCGTCCCCGAGGGCAGCTCCGGGCCCATCATCATCATCACCATCATCATGACAGACAGCAGGCTCATGGAGCGGCAGGTGTCAGGCACTGAGACCTTGGAAAGTGGAGGATTACTGGCTTCCTTGGACCAGAAGCACCAGGAACATGCTTAGGGAACATCCGCAGAGACTAGATGGCTCCCTCGAGCTGGGTCATTTCCTAGCCATCATCTCTCCAATTGACTGATTCGCAACAAAGTCCAGTCCCTTTCCTAGACCTCTGTCGCTCACTAGAAACTCAGGAAGAGGAATTCTGGCTCTTTTCTTACCCACGGGATGCTGGTCAGAGATTATAAAAAGAACGAATCTAGTAGAACTGAACTGAACTGAACTAGTCATCTAAACTGAACTCATCTGCTCAACCAGAAGCTAAATTAGTAGACCGCTGGCAGAAAGACTAACAACGGGTTCTTTGAAAACTTCCTGGTAGCGCTGAACGTTGAGGGATTTTTCTGGTGAACTGTAAACTTTAGTGACGCAGCATTCACAGAGGTGGGGCTGGATGACATTGTGTCTAGAAAGGGGAAAATCTGCTTTACCTAATAATAGGTTATGTAGAATGAAATAGATGCCGTGCTCGGTTAGAGAGGGAATAACAGACTTATAAAACAGGGCATTTGTGCATGAAGCTTTGGGGCAGGAAGCCCTCTGTAAGAGACACTCTCATTCCACAAATCTACAGAAAAGTCTAAAACGTGCCAGGAAACTCAGTGGTGAAGAAAGCCAACTTGCGCTTAGAGGTCTGTACAGCCCACATTTCTCCCCCTCAGGGCTCATTTGTGGTGAGCTGGATTTTTTCGAGACTTCAGGGACTACCTTCTTCATGGGGAGAATAAGACTCACTTGGCTTGTTTCTTCGACAGGCAGGCATGCAAACCCTACACTCCGCCTGGCTGTAGGATTCTTATGAAGGAGGAGGAGAAGGTTCATTTCCGTTTCCATCCATAGGACATCTTGAGATAAATTTAGCACCTATCCTGTGCTATTGTGTGTGCGGACTGATATCCCACAGGTGGGAAATGCTGTCCAGACGTTTTCCACCCTCGCCAAGTAAGGACTCCCTGGGCTTCGCTGCCAGCCCAATCCAGCAGAAGCCCCCTGCAGCGGGCAGGGCCAGAAGGCATGGGCGGGCGGGCTGCCACTCAAAGGCCCCGAAAGCGTTAACCTCCAGCAGTTATAGATGTCTCGTTTATACCCATTATAAATCTGTTTATTGTGACTGGCCCCACCCAATCTGCTGGTGCTGTAAAGCCTCTAATGGTCCCTAATAAAGGTGGAACGCTTCTAACAGCACACAGTTCCTGAAATGGAGAAAGGGAGTGAGGGAGAACAGGAGGCAGAGAGACGGACGAGGAGCCGAACAATAAAATATCACAATGGCAAAGCTGGCTCTGCTACTTCAAACAGCAGAGCCCCGGGCTCCGGGACTTAAGGCGACGCACAGTCTCCAAATAATAACCTGTCACGGTCGCAAGGCCCAGAGGACAGGTCTCATGTGCCAGAATCCCTGAGAAGTCAAGTGACTTGCCCAAGGTCACCTCTGTGCCTCGGGGATCCTGAGTCCTGGTCCAGGGCCCTCACCCCAGCTGCCTCAGCTCTTCTTGCCTCACCTCAGCAGCGGACCCTCAGGACTTGGCCAACCCCTTCAAATGCTAGCCTGTTCCAGCTGGCCTAGTGATGTCAAGCCCTGACGGTACACCCACGCCACTTAGGGAGTTCGCTGAAACTTCCCAGGCCAGATCCCTTGTTCTAAGTTCTGCTTCTAAAAGGTGTGGATGGGGGAGACACGAGCATTTTTTTTCCCACCTTATTATTATTATTATTGGCCAGGTTTGAAACATGCAGAAGTTCCTGGGCCAGGGATCAAAAAGTGACCTGAGCCATAGCAGTGCCAATGCTAGATCCTTAACCACTAGGCCACCAGGGAACTCCTGAGACATGAGTATTTTTAATGAGCTCTACAGGTGCCTTTCTTTTCTTTTTTTCTTTCCTTTTGTGTGTGTGTGTGTGTGTGTGTGTGTGTGTGTGTGTGTGTGTGTGTGTGTGTGTCTTTTTAAGGCTGCACATGTGGCATATGGAAGTTCCCAGGCTAGGGGTTGAATAGGAGCTGCAGCTGCCAGAATATATGACAGTCACAGCAACATGGGATCTGAGCTGCATCTGCAACCTATACCATAGCTCACGGCAACGCCGGATCCTTAATCCACTGAGCAAGGCCAGGGATCAAACTCACATTCCTCATGGATACTAGTTGGGTTTGTAACCAGCTGAGCCACAGTGGGAACTCCCCCAGGTGCCTTTCATGTGGCCTGGGACGGAGATTTGAAAACCACAGATCTTGCCAATACTTGGTTGTCACTGTTCCTGATGACTCAAGTGACAAGCAGGGTTCCTGAAAAGGGGAAATCTTCCAGGGTGAAATTGCAAACCACAACCTTGTCAAGAACTCAGGGAGAACTGAAGCTCTTCCTTTCTCTCGATGCCCCGAGGGTTCCCGAGTCAATCCAGTCACCCCTTCTGGGTCAGGCACCATGCGGGTGCTGGGCCTGTTTCGCTATGTTTTGGCCTCACACTAGTCAGAGAGAGGTATTAAGAAGCCTATTTTATGGACAAAGAAACTGAGACTCAAAGAGGCTAAGTAACTCGTCGGAGGCCACACCGCTGGAGGATGACAGAACCACGATTCAAGCCCAAGCTTGTTCTGGGCGCTACATCTTGCTACCCAGACACACCGGTCTGGGTGTGGTCTGACAAGCGACTGCCGTGACCGGCTGGCCCGGGTCCTGTGGACTTCCTTTGGGAAAGGCACGAACGCTAAAGATCGTCTTCAGGCTGTGTCTCCATCTCAGGGGGGACATGCAGGGTGCGGGTCCCAAGAGCGCACACGAGACGAGCCCTGCCCTTTGACTCCCCGGGGGCTGCACCGGCACGGGTGTGCTCTTCACGGGGCTGCTGAAGCCGGAGCACAGGGGAGCGGGGAGGTATCTTAAGCAGAAGCCTGCTCACAGGTAGAGGATCATCACTTCCAGAAATTCAGTCCCCGGGGGCACCTGAGGTTTCCCGTGTTCACTTGTCGGAATTGTACCACCCACCGCTTCTTACTGCTCTTTTGCCTGAAGTTTGGGGAGCTTCCTTTCTAAGAACAAAGTCCATTAAGCTTCTCAGATTTGGCTTCCACCAGGACAGAACCACCCTCCAAGTGGCAGGTTCCCAGGGCTAATAACCAAGGAGCAGGGGTACTCAGGCCTCCTTGAATGAAACAAGAGAAATGGAAGGTACGGGAAATTCAGGGTCATCTAATGTGCCTGACCTTGTGCTACAAGGTCACGACCGTCCTCCCACCCCATGCCATCCATGGTTTTCCCAGCTTTCTCTCGCTTGTAGTGTATTTACACTGAAAGCCCCTGGCATTGGTTATGGCCCTGGAAATGCCTTATGAGTGTCCCCGAGCAGCTCTTCCTAGAAGAATGGAAGCTGGCCTCAGATTCAACGCGCTACAAGAAGCCAGCCTGAGTCTACTGCAAACACCAAGATGAGCATCTAGTTCGAATTCTCTCAAAATCGGGATTGAAAGAAACAACAGGAGAAGGAAACCCAAACAATAAGGTTCTGAAAGGAATGGCAGTAGGTACCATTTATGAGAGCCTGCCACACCCAGGCTGTGTTTCACATATTATCTCATTTAACCCTTCCAGCGTCTGCATGAGTGGGCACCTCCATGTTACGGACTGAGAAACGGAGGCTCAGAGATCCCAGAGACTTGCCCAAGGTCACACAGCCAAGAAGTGGCCAAGTTGAGGTTGGAAGCCTCCACAGCCCCTGATTTTTGTGGCCACGCCCATTGAATTTATGAGAGCATGTCTCCAGAGTACCTTTAGTGTCTCAAATGTCCGTGTTGTTGATGGTCAGGCATCTACAGCGCAGCCTAGGCACTGGGGTTTTTAGAAGTCCCCCCAGTTGACTCTAAGTGGGGCAAGGTTTAGGAAGCACCGTTCTAGAGTGGAGGTCAGCAAACCATGGTCTGTAGACCAAAGCAGCCTGTTTTGGTAATGACCCAGGTGCTCAGAATGGCTTTGACATTTAAAAAAAAAAAAAAAAAGAATATTTTGTGATATGTGAAAAATCACAGGAAATTCAAATTTCAATCCCCATCAATAAAGTTAATTTGAAGATAGTCACGTTCATTCCTTTACACATGGTCCAGGGCTGCTTTTGTTCTCCAAAGGCAAAGTTGAGTGGCTGTGACTGAGACAGCATGGCCTCAAAAGCCTAAAATACTCACTTTCAGGCTCTCTACAGAAAGTGTGACAACCCTACACTAGAGTTCTTATGAATGGCCAGAACGATAACCATGACTGAATGCATTTGATTTTATTTGGGGACTATGTTTCATATATCTCATTTAACTCTGATTATATATATATATATATATATATATAATATGTATAATATGTATAATATATATATATATATATTTTTTTTTGTTTTTTTTCCTCTCTGTCCCCATTTGTTTGTGATCTTGTGGCTTCCCATCAAACAGCTTCAAAGAGCCTTACAAGCTCTCTGCCTCTCTCTCTGTGCCCTCGGTGCTTAATTCTCTCCCAGTTCTTGTCAGATTCCATTAAACCTTCAACAAACAGACTCCAAGGACACTTCTCCCATAACCTGCAGGCTGGGGCACTGTGCTGGCTGGCAGCTTCCCTCCTTCTCAGAGCCCACGGGAAGCAGCAAGGAGTCCTTGAATTCTCTAAGGGTCCTTCTGGGGGATTAGGTATGGCAGGTAGGGCTGCCTCCAGCGATAGGACTCCGATATCTCCTCAGCCCCTTTGTCAGGAGGCTGGAGCCCCACCAGCCTGGGCAGCCGGGCTTCTTTGTATGCAGACCAGGGCTGGTCCGCTATCAGGGGGAGGCTGCCAGCAGAATGCTCTGAAGGCTGGGCCTCTTAATCTCATTAATATCCTGATTGTCTTCCCCAATCTAGTGGCAGCCGATGGGGTGGTACCCGCAAGATAAAATGACCTTCGAATTCAAAAGATAAAATGGCGGTCAGATAAAGCGCTACAGGAGGAGGTCGGGGTCGCCGTGGACTCCAGGTCGGGGTAAATGTGTTTTCTGAAATAGCAGACCCCTCGAGGCAGGATTTATTTCTCTTCTGAACTCAAAGAATATACTCCTTAGGGACAGTGGGGCTTATTGAGCTCGGGGACCTTTGCTGCAGAGATGAATATTTTTACAACTGCCCTCGTAAGCCCCCTCCGCTTGTCTGCTGCCCAGCGAGGGGGTGGGCGCTGTCTCGGAAGCCCCGTTAAGGTGTTAAGGCATTTAGTGCCCCAGCCAGTGCCCGCGGACTGCAAGGGCAGTTCAAACGCCCACCCAGATGGGGATGGGCTCTGATTTCTTCCCTGGGCAGGGTACGGACTCCATCCTGGGCAGGGGCAACAGCTAGTGGGGGATGGGGTGGGGGGGAGGGGGAAGCAGTAAACTGGCCAGACTGGGAGACCCCCACCCTGATCCCACCTCCTCGGCCCTGTTCTCCCAAAGCCTCTTTGTCACTCAGAGAGGGAGGAGTAAGAATGTGGGAGAAGGTGGAACTGTGGGAGGAGTGTGTGTGTGTGTGTGTGTGTGTGTGTGTGTGTGTGTGTGTTGTGTTTTTGTGTTTGTGTGTGTGTGTGTGTGTGTGTGTGTGTGTGTGTGTGTGTGTGTGTGTGTTGGTTTCCATGTGTAAAACAAAGACAGACAATGAGGGGCTAACAGCTCAAAACCTGTTCCTGCCACTTACAAACTATATGAACTTGGACCGGTCACTTATATTCTCAACATCTCACCTCCCTCGACTGTAAACTGAGGGTAAGGATGCGGATGATTTCTGCCTCCAGAGTTGTGAGGGTTAAACTATTTTTTAATTTGGCCACACCTGGGGCATTTGGAAATTCCGGGGCCAGGGGATCAAACCCACACCACAGCAGTGACAACGCCAGATCCCTAACCTGCTGAGCCACCAGGGAACTCCATGTGAGGATTTAATTAGATGCTGCATGTACTCAGCCCGGGGCCTGGTACCCAGGAAGCGCTCAAGCAGCACTAGCTGTTACGATGACTCAGATTTAGTCACAACCCTGCCACTGGGCACTTCTGAGATTTCCTTGGGTCCTGCAAGATTTCATCGTCAGGGAAAACCCACAGCAGCCACGTGGATATCTTAGCCCAGGGTTTGGTTGGTCTAAGACCCAGGTTAGATTTCTGTGGGCAAGTTAGGAGGAGATATGAAGGGGATGAGGGGGGAGGCAGGAGGCAGGATTCACTGGTTCTCAAGCTCGGGTCTGACCGTGGGGACCATCACATCCCCTGGCCTTGGAGAGGGAGGGACAGAATCTGAAGGAAGGGAGGAGTAAAGAGCCACAGAGATAAACGTCTCCTCTTGGGTACAGAGGCCGTGTGGCTCAGTGTCCCAGGGTTATCTTGGGAGCGCCTGTTCTCACCTCTAGGCCGCGCTTTCTTTCCAGGACATTGAGCCCTGATCTCCTTCTCCTTCTCGAAAGATGCTACAGGAGGGGAACCACTAGGGTGAACGAAGGCTGGGGAAGACCTCTGCCCCCCGTTTGCTGTCGCCAGGCGGCTGGGTGAGTCTGCCCCAGACTGAAGCCAAGGGGACAGTCTGCGAGGCCGCCGCAGATCATGCGGCCGATCTCAGGGCCTGGGCCAAGGCTAGCCCCGCTTCCATCCCACGCCAGCTTCCTCCTCCTCCTCGGGCCGATCAATACAGGCACCAGCCTCCAACCAGTCTGCTTCCTTGCCGCAGCCCTGCTCCCTGACCTTTTGGGGGCCTTCCTCTTGATTCCGCTCCAGAATGGAGGTCGGGGCCATCACTCCGGGCCTGCTCAATGGCCTCAGAATGGGCTGTCACGGGGCCTATAACCAGGGACAGCTCCTGCTGGCGAGAGCTGGGATGGGGTGGGAGGGATGCAGATAAAGGCCTTCCCGGCTGAAGATAAATGGCTGCCCGCAGCCCGCTACAGTAACTCCAGGCCCCCGAGAGAGCAAACAAAGGGTGCCCCTGTGACACTCACTGGAAAGATGAAGGCCCATCAGCGGCAGCCAGGCTGGTTCAAAGCCCCAACTTAATTGTCAATTAAGCATGCATGAGGGATACAAAGCCATGACAACCCTGGGCTGCATGCTGGCGTGTGATTGTAAAGCCGGGAGGGGCAACGCTGAAAACAGCTGATTCTGCTGACTCTGTGTTTGCAGGGCACCTTGTAACCAATCAGCCGCTGACAGAGGCAAAGGGCTCCTCCTGCCACTTCTATTGTGCCGGACATTCCAGGACCAGGGTCACACTGTGGTCACCGTGGGCAAGTGGGCCACAGCGCCCTAAGTGTGGCTGCGAGGCCAGGGGCTCAGGTACACACGGGATGCTCTCCTTTCCACGAAGGGGGCTCGAGGCGAAGATTTGATTCCAAGGTGTGTCCTGTCCTCCTGGCTCAGAGGCTGGTGTTTGGAGGGGAAAGGGGCCTGGGGGGGAGGGTGCTTTGCAGGGGGTGCCCTCTCCTTCCAGCTCAGCCTTAGAGGCTGCTCGTGCTGACTCAGGATGAGGGTTTCTCCTCGGCCACCGAAGGGCTCTTTCTGTATCCTGCAGCCTCGTATCCTCCAGGCCTCTTTATGTATCCTGCGAGTCTGGGGCTGGGTTAGAGACCGTGGCTCGGTTGTGGGGTGAGGGGGGGCCCTGACGGGTTGTATATTGTTAGAAGGGCAGACCACACCTTCCCTGAGTGCTGCGTCACCGGCTGTCTGGCTGGCCCTGGGGACCGCTCTCCAGGAGCCTGTCACAGCCCACGCACTGCCCCATCGATGCATCCTGCTCCCCTGACCCAGGGCCAGAACACATCTCACTTCCTCTTAGGAATAACGCCCCAGTGTGTGAAATGGAAAAGGAAAGAGATTCCTGCTGCCCGACACCACCGCTGGTTTAGCCCTCGGCGATGATGATAACGATGAGGGTAGCGATGGTCTATTGGGAAAGATTAAATACACTCTCATTTAATCTGCATGCAGATCCTGTGAGGTAGATACTACTTCTCTGGGTCACAGACAGGAAACTCAGAGAAGCTATGTGAATCAGCCATGCCAGAGTTATGGGAATTAATCTGGCCAGTTAGAAACAGGATTCAATACTAAGTCCGGAGAATCCGTCCCTGGGTGGGTGTGGACAAGGACAATCTTTTTTTTTTTTTTTTTTTTTTGCTTTTTAGGGCTGCACTCTCAGCATATGGAGGTTCCCAGGCTAGGGGTTGAATCGGAGCTACAGCTGCCACCTACACCACAGACACAGCAACACAGGATCTGAGCCGCATCTGCGACCTACACCACAGCTCATGGCTACCCTGGATCCTTAACCCACCGAGCAAAGCCAGGGATCGAACCCGCAACCTCATGGTTCCTAGTTGGATTTGTTTCTGCTGAGCCAAAATGGGAACTCCAGACAAGGACTATCTTGATGAACCTTGGGTGAAAATCAAGGGGGAGGGGAAGGTAGCCACTGGAAATATAAAGTGCCCCAAAATTATTGCTCCATAAATAGCAGTTTATCCTAGAAAGATGACACAACCTCCACCCCCCGCAAAGATAACTTCGATCCCCAGTGGGTTCTGGGGACTCCACACCAGCAAGAAGAGGTCTTCCCAACTATATGATACCTGCCCCACCCCCCGTGGGCAGAGATGCAGGGCTTACTCATCCCTCAACCCCATCAGCGCCGGGCTCCAGCCCCTGCTCAGCTCCCACGGCCCCATGGAGCTCTGGCAAGCCACTACCTCTTTCTGGGCCTCAGTTTCCTTCTTCCAAGTTCCTTCCAGTTCTAACATTCCAAGAATTTTTTTTTTTTTCTTTTTAGGGCCGTGCCTGCGGCACATGAAACTTCCCAAGCTAGGAGAATAATGAAAACTGCAGCTGCTAGCCCATGCCTCAGCCACCTGGATCCTTAACTCACTGAGCGAGGCCAGGGATTGAACCTGCATTCTCCTGGATACTAGTCAGGTTCATGATAGCTGAGCCACAACAGGAACTCCCCAGGATTATTATTTTTTGTCTTTTTAAGGCCCATGATTTTTTAAAAGGTGGGCAACTTCCAGGGACCCCAGAGAATCCACTTCTCAGTCTGATCAGAGGGTCTCCGGGCTGAGTTTCCTGCCAGCCCCCAGCCCAAAGTCCCTAGTACCTGCTCCAGCTCCTCCAGTCCTGCCTCTCTGGGCATCCTGTCACTACACAGAATGCCTAAGACAACGACCCCGTAGTGACCTCACCACAACCCCAGCTTGTCAGAAAGCTGCTGGGCCTTTGTTTGGCTGGCAGGCTCCCTGACTTTGGTGTGGAGATCACAGGTCCCAGCACAATGGCCATTGTCTTCTCAATAACGCCCCTTGCCCCAGCCACACCCCCCGTGGCTCCCAGGCCCGGCTCCCTGGATTAGGACTGCAGGCAGGAGCCCCAGCCCTTCTCAGCCGCTGCTGTGAATTTCTGCAAAGGGGCTACGTCGCTCTGTGACCAGGCCAGCATTCATTTGGAGGTTTCTCTGCCTCTCTGAAGGTTTCTCTGAACCTTCTTCCCGCTTGGCTGAGCTGCTCCCTTCTGTGGGAGCAGGCCCCTCGGGAAGCTCCCCTTACTGGCTGCACGCTGGCCAGTCTCAGGCTCCCAGAGACACTTGAAGAGATCGTGGTTGGGGGGGGTGGGATGGATGCTCAGAGGCTGCCCAGCTGGTGGCTCCGAGCCTGTCGCCCTGGCACTTAGGTCAGCTCCTGATCCCAGAAGGCCCCCATCAGGAGGGCAACCAGCAGTTTCTGAAACACCCCCCACCCCCTCCCCCGAGTTAGAAATGGTGCTTGGCTGTCCCTCTGCAAGCCTTTCCCCAGACGCCACACTTTGTCTACACAGGCACCAAACCCACTTCCGTAAGCACATCCTTTTGGGGAAGTGGGCTTTCCCTGGAAGGACTAAGCCCCCCGGGGAGACGCGCTCACCCCCCAGCCTAGCCTGACGCAGCCCTCCGCACGTGGGGGCTTTCCCACCAGCAAAGTGTAGGGTTCCATCCTGACAAGTCCACACCCCACAGCGGAGGCACCCTCATCCAGGCCAGGGCCTGGCAGGCCGCAGCACACAGCAGGTACTCAAGCAATTTTGGCCAACTCGTCACTGCCAAGATTTCAAATGACCGACCCCGCCCCGACTCTGGTGGAGCACCGACGCCAACAAGCTGAGTGGCCCTTCCCCAGAGGCCCCTGGGCTCCTCCTGCTGCAGCCGGACAGAGCCCTGGGGACACATGAGAATGGGGAGGAGGAAGCGACCCCTCGGCCTGCAGTGTGGACCTAGCACACCTACAAAGCAGCCTTCTCGGTCTGCTCTGGTGGGGACCCTGAAACGCTGAGTCAGCAGCCACACAGGCAGAAGAAAGGAGACTTGAGGAGGATGGGGCGAAGGGCTCCCTGGAGGCCCACCGAGGATTCAGAGGAAACCTGACCACGATCACACGCTGTTTTCACGAGAATGTTCCAGCAACAGGAGACTGACCTTAGGGCCATCCCTAAGCACTTCCTCCTCTGAGAAATCCTGAGACCCGTGGGGAGCAGCCGGAGGGTCAGGGGCCGGGCCCTGCTTACCTGGCAGCTTGTTGGGAGGAGAGGTGCTGGGCTGGTGGTGAGGGGAGCTGTGGGAGAGCAGGGTGTTGAGGCTGTGCGTCTGGTTGGAGCTGTAGGCGTCCATGGCCAGCTTCTGCCGGAATGCCTCCTCCTTCCTGCGGTTTGCAAACCAGTTGTAGACGCGGACCTCAGTGACCAGGTTGGAGCCCAGGCCGTGGGCTTTGGATGGGGAGACGCCTCGCTGCAAACATTCTGCTCTGAGAACAGGAGGGAGGGGAGATGGTGAGCGAGGGTGGCCAGGGGGAGGCCTGGGGCATTTGGCTCCCAGACACACAATCACGGGGGCCTTGGTGAGGAGTGTGAGGAGGCCAATGACAGAGTGAGGGGAAGCGTGTCCTGAGGAAAGGCCTGTCCTATCCCATATCATTGTCTGATGAGATGGCTCGAGTGGGGCAGGACACAGGTACAGAGCAGGCTCGCTGTCCCTGAAGTCAGGGGCTCGGCCTCTGATGTGGCTTCCGAAAAAGAGAGAAAGCCGAGGGGCAGGCAGCTTAGGGGGAAGGTCCACGTGGGCCTCCTGACACCCCCTGATGTGGCTGTCCTTCCCGCCCTACAAAAGGCAAGCTCCTTCCCTGGCTCTGTCTGAGTCCCTGCAAATCACCTGAAAGGGCTTCTTGTCTCCTAGGGTTTGGATACCCCTCCAGGGTTCCAAGGAAGCCAGAATCCGTGTCCACACAGCAGGAATCCACTCCAAGGGGCAGGCTGAGGTGTAGAGGCGGACACACACACAGATGGCTGGTCTCTAGGTTCATCTTGCTGATGAAACCCCAGTACCAGGCATGAGAGAGATTCTTAGACACCACTGGATCCTGGGTTGGGGGGGGGGGCGTTCTCCTCATCAGCAGGTGGCTAGAGCACAGCTGAGGACTCTGTGACCGTACAGTGGGCCATTTCGCCTCCCCAGTCTGACCTCCCTGGCGGCATCCTCCGCTGCTGGAGCTGGTCTAGCCCAGAGACAGAGAGAACCCACAGGTTTTTTACTGGGGCAAAGGGCAGATTTTTTTTTTTTTTTTTTTTTTTTTAGAAAGTCAAGGTTGGAGTCAGGGCAGATGGGGCAAGAATGTAGCAAAAAGATATCTGGAAGATTTCTAATAGCTTCTTTAAAATCTTATGTCATTATTAGGATGCAAACAGAACTCTAATCAGTGTGGGCGCAGTGGATGGAAGATCTGACCGATTCTTGCTCTCCTCCTAAGTTTCCCTTCCAGCCAAGGTGTATACAACATTTGGTCAAGGCCAAAGCCAGTCTGTGGCTAAGGGGCAGCTTTTCCCTGGTCTGTAGGGAGGTCAAACACATGATTCTCCCCTTCATGCACATTCTGTTTTAGACCAGCATTCCCTGGACTGATAGCTCATAACGGTGTGCCACAGAAAAACATCCTATGGTTAACAACCCATTCAGCAAAGTGAAGTGGGTTTCTTGCCTGCAAGACTCCTTAGAGCCTTGAACATACTAGGGTGCATCATGACTCCCAAAGAGGGAGGATTTGGATGATGTTTCTCAAACTAAATTACTAATGACTTGAAATGAGGGTACCACAGGACACACTTTGGGAAACCCTGACTTAGCCACACTTATCTGGATAACTAATGTCTCAATATTCTGGGACAGAGGGGATGGAGCTGGGGTCCACGTGCTTGCCCGCCTGCTCGGGTGAGCTTCTGGTGGGGTTACCTGTTGCACTCCTCCACTAAGGCCTCCCTCTCTTCCTTGCTGGGGTTCTTTTGCCGGTCGTAGGCCTGGTACAAGATTTGCTGGGACGCGGGCCCCCATTTGAACCGGTTGCGACGCATCTTCTTGTTGGTGGGCTCAGAGCAGGCGTCATCGGACTGCCCAGGCCCCTGGCTCTGTTGACTGAACTCTGGAAAGAGAAACAGCAGCTGATCCTGACTGCTTTTGTCTGTCAAATTTCCAGAACTCTGGACTGTCTGGTTGAATTCTGAAAAGAGAAAGGAGTAGATTTGATAGGGTCTGTAGCCTTCACTCAGCAGACAGACAGACAGACCGACGGACAAAAACACCTCTATTCCTCTCCCCTAAGCTTTGGGATCTGCTGTTACTGCGTGTGGGGCGCACGCGGCAGGCTCAATGCAAGGCCCCTCACTGCCCACCTCAGCTGGCTCCACCAAAGCCACCCCTTTCCTTTCTTTGGAGGAGCCCAAACGTGGCCGACCATTGTTTTCAGGACAATTTATTATTATTATTATTATTTTCATTGGCTCAGTGGCGCTCAGACATGAAGCAACACTCTGAATCCTGAACTCCTGTGTTTTGATGCCAAGGAGATGAGCTCAACCAAGTCTCAGGTCTGGGGGAAAAAGGCTCAAAGGTACAATTTGCATGTAGACAAAATGTTCAGAGGCTGAAAATAGCTCTCTTCACACCCCCACTCCCATGCTCCTCATAGATCTGAGGTATCAACTTTATAACGTTATGCTCTTTGAAAAACCCCAAATGCCAAACTTTTGGACTGCTGCTTTGAAAGAAATATACCTGGATCTTCGCATTAGAAAAAGAAGTGACTCTTTAGAGTTCAGATAATTTCAAAGGCGATGGGTGTGTGTGTGTGTGTGTGTGTGTGTGTGTGCGCGCGCGCGTGTGTGTGTCTTTTCGGAGGAATGGCTCTCAATGAGTTGAAGAAAGGCACACATAAACAGCATGATGGCCCCCATCAGTCTAATGTCCAGGGCCCGGGCGCACTGTGACCCTCAATATATTTAGGTTGAATGAATGGAAGAAAGATGGCAGGCTGCCCTGTGATGATCCCCTTGCCTCTGGGTGGCACTGAGATTTGATATTTACTTATAGAAGAGGAAGCCTCGTTGTCCTCTTCGTCACATCTGCATGAAGCAGGGTCCATCGAGGTGACTAACTCCATTTTACAGATGAACAGGCATAGAGGCCAAGCACCCTGCTGAGCAAGGACACGTAACAGATTCATTTCCTAACTCCCGGTCCCCGAGTTCTGGACCTTGATGTTTTTCTTTCTTGGGTCCTAGCGTCACTCCTGGAGGCCTCAGAAAAGCCTCAAGGTCCAAAGTCAGGCCACCACTTGGTGCTTGAATCCCCTCCACCGCACCCTACCACGTGGCCTTCCAGCCCACACACCTCGAGCCATGAGGCACTTACTACAACCTTAGGGTCCATGTCCTCTGGGTCCCTCACAAGGAGCAGGGGGCCACTAACCTGCCTGGACTTAGGATCCCAGAGGCGGGTGGAACTGGGCTTTGCTTAACCAGTTGCTGACCAGCCAAGTGAACAAGCCGTCTCCCACGTGGATGGACCGAACGTGTCACCGGGGCCTTTGATTTGGACCCCGCCCACTTGGGACGATTCTCAGGCCACTCGGGGCTCTGTTTTCACTGATTCCCAACAATTCCTTTAGATATTTGAGTGTCTCTCTGCCAAATGTACTGGCAGGATGTCACACTGACTCAATGGGGTTATGCAGGGCCCCAGCCAAGTCCCTTAATTTCTGGTCCCTCAGCTTCCCTGCCTGTGAAATGGGAACGGGTGCAGACCTAAGAACACTATATAGTCTTTGGGAACATCTGCCCCAATCAGGAAGATGGCGATGATGATGGCGGTGAAGATAATGATGACAATGACCTGATTTTCTACTGAGGTTATACTGCTCAAAGTGTTTACACTTCCCGTACAATTCAGTCTTCATAGCGGCATCTGAGTGCAGTGACTTTAGCAACCATCAGAGGGAGAGAAGAAGTCCCTTGCTCAGTGGGCGTCTGTCTCAGTGTCTCCTCTCCTCCCTGTGGCTCTGCGGCATCACCCTGGCCATAACTGAAGCCAGGATGGATAATCCCAAGGACCCGGGATCCATATGAGCTTCCTCGTTTGATGTGAACAGATGTCACCACAATGAATATTTACGGAGTCATTTCTACGGTGACGGATTGTGCAAAGTCCTCCAAACATATGCCTTTATCTAATTCTCACAGCCTCTCCAGGCAAGAAGCACTGTTCTCTCCATCACACAGATGAAGAAACTGAGGATCAGACAGGTTAAAGTCGCACAGCCCTGGGGAGGGAGCCGCGGTGCCCAGCCTGTAGAGGCTCAGTTCATAACCAGCAGCCTAGGTACCCCCTCTCGCTAAAAGCAACCCCCAAATGACACACCCAGGAAACCTTCCAACTGGACTCAGGACGGGGTCGGGAGGGTAAAAGAACTGACTCCTGAAGTCCTGTCTGTGGTGGGTGTGAGACAGTCTCACCTTTGCCCACAGTGTGGTGGCTGCCCTTTGAGGAGGCAGCAGCCTGTGTGGTGTTCAGAACCCAGCATGTGCGAGGGTTGGCCAGGCTGATTCCTCAGGAGGTGCTCGGAACCATCCAGAAGCCACCTACCTCGAGACCCTAGCTGCTCGATTTTTGAGGAGCTAGACTCCTATACGCCCTCCATCTACCACCAACTCTCCCCTACTTCCTTCCAGATTGATGAGGCAGGGGTGTGTGGGGGGGGCCGGGGGCGGGGGGAGGGCAGGCAATGTTCACCGTCCATACAGATTAACTTGGAGAAGTTGCCTTCAGCAATCTCTTTATGGGCTCAGCAGTCATCTTGGACCAGGAGATTCTATCTGTGTAGATGGGCTCATGAATATTACTGTTTATTATTTTTAGTTTCTCAGGAAAATTTATTATATGTCTTTTTTTATGCTCCCTGCTCTTTTGCCTACGACCCTCCATACTCATTTGTGTCCCTCTTTTATTCATCATACTTTCTACTTTTTTCCCCCTCATGTATATTCATCCTTCAAGAATTGGTTCAAACGTCACCTCCTCTAGGAAGCCCTCTATGATGTCTCCAGGCAGCTTAGCAATTCCTCTGCTGCCCCTTGTGTATACCTTTTTAACAGCTCTTAGAAAGCAGTGGTCATTATTCATTTGAACACCTCATCTCCCCCATTAGGTTGTAAGTCCCTGGAGAAAAGGACCTGCGTATCTCACTGCCCAGCAAGTGCTTGGCACCTCAAGGATGCTCACGGAATATTTACATAAACACAGAATATTTATGTCTCATGGGACTTAAAACTATAATAACAAAATTTAAAAATCCCTTCCAGAGACTGTGATTTTTGCAAAATGACCCTTCTCAGAAACTTTCTGGGACTTCTGTCATTTTAGAAGCTTGCAGCCGGCCTTCCCTGCTTCCCTCTTTCCTGAGGAAAATGCCATGGAACACAGAGAGGTAGCTTAAACTGGAGATGCTGCATGAAACTTGGATTGGAATGAGGGTGGGTCCTAGGGTTCTCTGGCCTTTGGAGATTCTGGCTCCTGAACATTTTCTGGAGCCTTCCAGGAATTACAGGGGGTTGCTTCATGTCAGACACACAAATTCTTAAAGACCTAGTCACCAGGGACGGCGGATCAAACCAGAGTTTTAAAAGGGGCCTCTTGCCCTTAGTAGCAAAGAGCTCTCACCATGCTTCTTCTAATCTATCCATCTCATGATTCCAATAAAAGAGCAAATCGCCACAATATGAGAAGAACCCTGAAACCCCTTCCTTCCACCCTGAAGGCCTTTCTTGCCCACAGACATTTAGACAATAATTACTGAAACAATCACTTCAGAACAGTGTGTGACAGAAAACAAGAGTGGTTTTTTAAAAGTGGCCATCCAGTGAGAAGGCAGGAAAAACCAACCCAGAAAGTGGTGGAAACTCATCTCTTGACAAAACCAGAGAAGCCGCGGCCAGAGGGCAGGGCGCGGGAACAGCCACGATTCATATATAACTTTTCCAAGAAAAAGGGCTGGATCAAAATAATGAAAGTCTAAAGGAAAAGTATACTTTCCTAAATTAGAAACAGTAGGTTACTGATACTCTTGTCATTCATATGCACTTCAAACTTGCTTAGACCTCAAAACGAAAACCTCTCAGTATTATCAAGCAGAAGGAATCTTGAGACAGAAAGAAAATTTGGGGATGAGATTGGGAATGACAAGAATGGATTGATCAGAGTTCCAAAAGCAGACACTTTTACTGTGTCCTGCTTTAGCCAGAAGCAGCTTCTTCCTCAGGCTTACCAGCTGAAGTCTCAAAACTCTACTCATTTTGGTAAATGTGAGTCTCAAATTGTCTTAAATTGTCTTAGAACTCAGCTGCAGCTCCTACCCTTCTCTCCCAAATAGCAGCGTCAGGGTCTGAATGTACCCATGCATACAAATGCATACGAATGGATATTTGTATTGTATATTTTCTTATACTCTTTCCAGAGAGGAAAAAAAAAATCACAAGAATAGTGAACAATATTCTTGACAGATACTAAATGTCCTCCATGGAAACCCTGATCCATGGTCATGTATCAAGGGGAGCTGCTGGGCTTACTTTGGAGACGATATTCCATGGTTACCTATTTGATTTCAAAGAGAAAGATGCTGAAAGCAGGGACTAAGGCATTCAGGGTGCGACGCACACACTGAAGGGCTTGTCAGAGCAACTGCTTGGGTACTGAGGGATTGTGGGAAAAGAAACTGATACAAGCCAGCCGCTCTCTGAAGGCCCAGTCCACCTGCCAGCTTCCTTGTATTCACCAAGTGCTAAGCAGACCTTGATGAGGAGGAAACTGAGGCACCCACGGGGGTCAGAGTTAGGGCAAAGGTCACTCCTGGTTGAGGCAGAGGCAGGATTAAAGCACTTACGTCGGAGGATCTCCCGTTGCTTTCGGACGTACCAGGTGTACAGGGCAGCGCGCTTCTGGGTCTTCATGGGGGTGCCCTTGTTGAGATGCTGGGAGAGGTGTGACTGGTTGAGACCGGTGACGTCGACCACCTCCCTCTGGGGGATGTTGTGCTGCTGCATGTAGCCCTTGATCATTTTGGCAGCCCTCCAAGGGTCCTCGCTGGACAGAGAAGCATGTGGTTAGGATGCCGGTGGAAGATGTCAGGGAGAAATAGTCTCTTTCTAGGGGTTTGAGCTAAACGCTGTCCCAAACTCTGACTTTCATCTATTTTTCCTCCTGTCCAAGTTACACACAGGTGAGGCCGAAACAGAACCTAAACGAAGAGGAGGCGACAGCTCCTCTGAAGGACACCGCACCCCTTTCAGCTGAGATGAGGACGGCAAAGAGGAGCGTGACTTCCTGGGATTCTCTCCTGAGCACGAAGCGGAAAGAAAAGTTCCTGTTTTCTTTTGCTGTCGGTCACTTTCCTGCAGTGTGAGAGACTTAAGGGGCAAGAGGCTCACTGGATAGTGAGATGCCACTAGCTTGGACTGGCTGACCCTCACAATGTTAGGGGGCTGCGTCTGTCTCTCACTTCACCTGGACCGCTCCCACTCTATTTTCCTTCGGAATGGGTGTCTCAGCACCCCGTCTTATAAAAAAGGAGTAAAACATTTCTGTGCACTTTCTGAGAAGCAAAGAGGACTTCTTAGCTAAAAGTTTAACAGTTTTCAGAGTATCAGAAAAGTTTTAAGAAATACAGTGATGTTCCTCCTTGCGGCTGAAGAGTCAACTGCACTGAGGTAAGTAAACTTAAAAAACAAAACAAAAAAACTTTCACAGCCCCGCCTCCCAAATAAGACCAAATGGGGGAGGAATGAGTTCAATTTCTGAATAAGCTATCAACAATTCCAAATGCTCTGTTTTCCTGTATTCTTACATTTCTCCTCTGCTGGGTAAAAGTATCTAGAAGTTCATCTTTCTCACAGATTTCAAGCTTGGGATAAGAACTTACACTTTTCATTTCTCATAAACACAGGTAATGCAAAAAGCTTCTTTAGAAAAGTGTATTAGTGCCTTTGAATTTATTCTAAACATTTTTAGCTTTGCCAGCTTTTCTTGGTTATTGAATAGGTGGCTTAAAAGTAAGAGATAAAACTGAAAACGAAAATTAAGAAAACTGAGCCCAGTATGGAACAAAAGTTTTCAAGAGGCAATAATCAACATACACTATTTGTTTAATGCAGCTACATATTTAACTTAAAAACCCCCAGCGTTCCTTTAATGTATGTTGATGTATATAACAGCCTGATAGAACATGAAAAAAACGAGGAGAGAAATTAGTTTCAGAGGTAACAACAACAAAAATGCTATAAAGCAGAGGCCAAAACAGATACAGAGTTGCATATGAAATAACTGATTTATTTCTAAATGATGTCTATATTCAAAAAATTAATTTTGTTTAATGAATTTTTAAAAATCTAGCAATTAAACTGAGGTTTTTGTAAGCATTTAAAGGATTGCGATCATTTTTAGCAAGTCTGATATTAAATTCATGAAAACAGGCTTTGACAGAGATTTTTTTGAGCAATGCAAACTTTTAACTTTAATTATATAGCTTAGAATATTTCTCAAGTATTTCTAAAGGTACTTCCAAGTAATACAACAAAATAAAGTAACAACAGGAACAAAAAATGAGGAATTGTGTCCCAGTTTCGAACATGGAAAATTCACCTCGAGTAAGAGGAAACTAATGTTAACATTTTGAACATACCCGTGTAAACATCAGCCTTCATTTAAAAGCTCATTTCTGGTGAATATGTCTGAGATATTTTTAGGTAGAAAAACACTTTCAATGGATATGAACAATAGCTTCGAAAGTTAACAAAAGTATTTGGATTTTAAAAGTTAATGCTACTTTGGCAGATTATTTGATTTTTCTGGTTTTGTTTAAATTTCTTCACTTGTGTTCATTTGGTGTGCCTAAGAAACCTAACAAAATAGTGTAATGTTCTAACAGCGAAGGATTCCGTAAAAAAAAAAGGAGTGCATTAGCTTAACCACTGGGAAGGTTAAAAAAACAAACAAACAAAAAAAGCCCTGGAAAACCCTATAAACAACATCAAATATTGCAGTCTGCATTAAAGGTTTAGAGTTGGGGGTAAGATGGCGTAGTTACACCTTTACAGCTCTGACCACAGAATTCTCGTGGATTCAAGAGCCCGGAGAGCCAGTTCGTTTTTTAAGTTTGAAAATACAGCCAGTGTTTACCGGTCCTCAACCCCGATAAACACACAGGTGGGGAGAAGCGCGCGCGGGTATTGTGCTTGGGGCGCAGGTGTCAAGCGCCAGACCCCGAGTCCGGCCGGCCCAGGACGCTCCTTACCAAACTATGCCTCGGCCGCCCACGAACAGAGAAGCCCTGCACCCGGGCTCAGATCGCCGCACTTCTTAAGAAGGCTCAGCTGGCTTCTGCCGGGGAGCAACCGACTTTCCAAACGCCGCCACGGAGCGCTAGCTTAGGGCCGGGGCTGGAACCGGCAGCACACAGCCCCCGACCTTCCTTTCTCAATTTCTCTTCTAGGAGATGGAAAGCGCGGCCGGGCGCTCCCCACAGTGACTTGCCGGGTTTTTTCTTTCCGCCTTAGGGGAGCAGGGTGGGCCAAAAGAGGGTGTGCGTGCATCTCGCTCTTGGAAGCAGACTGTGCATTGACCCGGGGACCGCTAGCGATTTCTTGAAAAAATTAATCAAGTCGACCACTCCTGAAGGTCCGGAAGGGAAGGCAGCACCCGCCGGGGAAAGGGGTCTGTCCTGCAATCCCCCCCACCCGCCCCCCGCAGGGGTCTCGGGCCCCCTAGCCTGGCTTCTGCCGCCAGCAGCTGGGGGCAATGCTCGGCGAAAAGCGCCGGGGTCCAGGACCCCGGGCCGGGCCTGGCTCTCGGCGGGTCTGGCCTGCAGTGTCGGCGGCGAGGGGGCTCGGCCGGGAGGGTTCCGCAACTCGGTGCGCTCGTGCGCCCGGAGCCGCGAGGAGCCCCGCGTCCGCGTCCTGCTTTCCTTCCCCCTCGAAGCCGCGTTTACAACTTCACCAATGAATAACCCGCCTCTCTGTTCAACCTAATCACGACTTTTTGTGTATCTTTCTGTTGATGATTTATAGAAATAAATTAATAACACCCTAACTCCACGTGCTGCAGTTTATATTACATCTCTGCCGCGTCCGGTCCGGCGCGGGGCTGGGTGCCGAGGGGCGCCCCAGGTTGCCTCGGGCCTGCCAGGTCCTTCCAAAACCCCTCTGGGCAGCAGGCTCCTGCGGCCTGGCCGATGGGCCTAGGCCCCGGGGACCTGGGTGGCGGGCGGCCGGAGGTCGGCGGGGTTGCGGGGCCTCGGGTAACCTCCCCACCGCCCTGGCGCCCCAGCCGCTCCTTCTCCGACCCCTCTCTCCTTCCTGCACCCTAACCCGGAGAAGGCGAAACTGCCGCCACTGGGGGAGACCGCGAGGGAAGAACCTCAAACTTACGAACTGTGGCAAAACACTTTCGTGAAATTAGAAAAAAAAAAATCTATAAATTCCCCTGATTGTTTTTGCTAAAGAGCAAGCCGCCAGGTCCCCAGGTAGCAAATTCAAATGCAAGGTCATATCCAATCCCAAACTGCCACTGCCGGCGGGCAATCGAGGCTGCCCGAGTCCCGGGCACGACTTTGGTCCTGGCCCTGCCTTGAGACCGCGGCGCTTAAGTGTCCGAGGCCAAGCGAGGGTCTTGGTCCTCAAGCAGAGGGGCCGGGAGAGACGTGCGGTCTAGGGGAACCGCTCAGCTCCTTGGATAATTAGTAACCAGCTGTCAAAGCCCTAAGCCGGTCGGGAAGGCTTAGCCAACCACCGGGGGCCAGGAGATAGACCACCGGTCAGCCTGCCTGGATTTCCCCGGGGACGCAGGGGTGTTGGCGGCGAGATCCGGATACGCCCTCTCTTCTCCGACCAAGTCCGCTGCGAACTGGGGTTTTAGCCGCATTTACCCCTCGCCTGCTTTGAAACGTGGTTTCTTTTGCCCCTTGCGGGTCCACCCTGACCCGCAGCGTACAAACATTTCCTTTCGCAAACCTAAACCGGCTTGGGGATTCCATATAATCTTGGGGCCTTGCTCAGGCGCTGCAGATGGGAGTGTCCGCCAGAGAACTCAACCCCCAGACCCCAGGCTGGGTGCCCCCTGGCCCTCTGCAAAGAGCCGCAGGACGCCGTGCGTGAGGCCAGCCTGTGTCTTTCCGGACCACACCGGAGGCACCCCGGAGAAATATTTGGCCGGGGGTTGATGGGGGCCCGAGTCTGGCCCCTGGGAATGGCCGGGGTTTCACTGCACCTACGCACCTTCAGCCGTGTGGGTAAACCTCTGGGCAAAGGGCTCCACAGCTCGGGTTCTCCCAGGCCGAGCTCCAGCCCTCCTGGGAGGGCCCCGCGGGTCCCGGGCACTGCCCTGGGCAGGGGATCTTGAAGCCTCGGGGCTCGGGTCGTCCGGTTGAAGGACTGGGAGGGGTCCAGGTGTTGCGAGAGAAGCGGAGCGCCCCCCGGGGGACTTCTCAGGTGGGAAACAGGCTTGGCAAGAATGGTCGGGCGCAGTGTTGTTCAGGCACAAGGCCCAGGGCTCAAAGGGACTCGGGCGCACACTCCGCACCTGGGTCCGCGCCTACCTGAGCATCCGGTCCACCTCCGCCCGCTGCTCCGCCGCCTCCTCGGTGTTGAGCGCTTGCAGCTCCTTGAGGATGGGAGGGGTGTCATAGTCGTCCCCGTCCTCAGAGCCCTCGTCTCCAGACAAGCGACCCTTGGCGTGGCCGTTGGTGAGAGTATGGAAGACCGGCTTGGTGTCCGGCTCGGCCCCGCTCCCAGGGGACAGCGGCAGCGTCTCCAGCTTCACCCCGAAACTCGGGGATGGTAGCAACTCCTCCAAGGCCTGGACCAGCACCTCCTTGGTGACCCCGGAGCTCAGCAGGGCGCTCAGGAGTTCTTGTTGGAGCGACGTGAGCTTGGACACCATTTTCCAAGGACAGGAAAAGAAGGGGGTAAGGGGGTGGGTGCCAGAGAGGAGGGTGGAGGGGAGTTGCACAAGCGAACCCCAAGTCCAGGAACCCCCCCACCCTTCAGCCTCCAGACACCTGTTACTCCCCGGGGTCCCGGAGTCTCCTCCGAGAGGAGTCAGAAAACTTCTAACTTGCCATGATCGCCACCATTAGGCCATATAAGATATGCAAATTAGTGGGGAGGGCCCGGCTTTCGGCAAGATGCAAATGGTCGTGGGGAGGGGGGAAAACCGAATGAGGGAGAACCTAAGAGGCAAACCCGGAAAGCTGGAGACCCGGCCGGGAGCGGGGCTGCCGGGGTCCATTGTACTCACCTGGGGGGCTGAAGGCCTTCTTGTACTGGTTCTGTTTATCAGCCAAACTTTAGCTGAACTTTGCACTTGTTAAACAAGTAGTTTGCAGCCTAGTGCGGAAGGCTCCGGGACTTTTCCACCAAGCTGCGAGTCCGCAGAGAGGAAACTGTGCTTCGGGGGTTCAGGTGAGAGCTAGAGGAAGCTGGGGTGCTCTAGGAAGAAGGAGATGGAGGAGGATGTGGAGGAGGATGTGGCGAGCAGAGAGCCTTCGAGCCGCCCCAAGCTACGCAGGCGGCTGGCGGGGAGAGCCAGCCGCTGGTCGTGGAGAAACTGACTGCAGGGGGATGGACGCGGAGACCCGGGGAAAGTGAGGGCGTCTTAGGTGGGATGAGTGTGGATCGCGGGGGCTCCACGGAAGTTCTGAGTTACCCTTCTGTGGACCCCAGGCTCTCACCAGCCCGGTCTGGCGGTTTGGATTTGCAAAACTGCTGGACCCGGAGGGTGAAGGCAAGCGAGGAGGAGGCATCGACTAATTTATGGCCAGAGGGAGTAGCCAAAATTAAGCTTCCCCAGCAGCAGGCTGCACCAGCACCCAGCCGAGGCAAACCGAAGGGAAGCTGGACGCATAGGGCACTGGGCTCTCTGGCTTAAACCCAGAATATCCGAGCACTTCGGCTTTTGGGGCAAAACTAGGATTGCAGGGCCTCCTTTCTAGCAGTGAAAGCAAAGCTTGGCCTGCAGCTAGATGGATAGATGGAGCCGCGTGTCCTCCCGGCCCGCTGATTTCTGTTTTTTTCTGCAGCTCCAGGACACAGCGGTTCCCGGGGTCAGGGATGGCACTCTGCCGACCTGAGGTCATGGCGGCCGGCAGGCGTTTTCCGTGCCAAGTTGGGAAGGCGCCCACAAAACCACTGAGGGAAAAGAGGTTTTTTCCACTCCTGCCTGGCCCAGGAAGGAAGCTGGGAACCTTTCAGGCTATCGGAGTTTCACCTGCATCGCCCTGAGGCGTCAGGGGGAAAGAAGGATGCAGGAGGCACACCCAGACCTCCAGGCT
The DNA here is from genome assembly GCA_004024745.2 of Catagonus wagneri. Taxonomy (NCBI): domain Eukaryota; kingdom Metazoa; phylum Chordata; class Mammalia; order Artiodactyla; family Tayassuidae; genus Catagonus; species Catagonus wagneri. The sequence continues at coordinate 3,228,322 of PVHT020001178.1, read as the reverse complement.
GGCCCGGACCTGCAGAATAAGAGAGGAAGGGGCTTTTTAGAATCTGTTGCTCACAGTCCCATAGTTCCCAGGGCAGAGGACACTCTCTTCCCCTCCTTAAGCCTGAGGGTCATCACCTGTGAAATACTGATACTCAAGTGCGGAGCCTGGGCTTTGTATAATTGAATGAGAACACCTGTGAGACCCTGTGGTCTAGTGATAGAGTTCAAACTTCTCAGTCTGGGAAGGCAGGAAGGCAGTTCCCGGTAGTAAAAGCTAGCCCCTCTGGAGGCTTAGAATTCTCAGAATCAGGCAGATCCAGTGCTGGGGTTGCAGGGACTGAGATTAAAGACAAACCTTCAGAAAGAACAGGGAATTCATGAAGGAGCTTCTAAGCAAATTCACCTCCCTTTCCCACCTTTAAAAGATGATTAGGAAGAAGAGGGGGAATTTCGGTACAGGTAGGGGTGGGGAGGGTCAGCAGCTCGGTCTGTCCAGTTCAGGCTCAAATCTCCTATGTAGGGCTGAAACCCCAGAGGTGGCTGATCCAAGTCAGGCTGCTAAGCAGAGGCTGCCTCTTAAATTCAGGGTCTGCTATACATGCTGGGCCACCCACGAAAAAGGGGTGGTTTTGTGCTTGGAGCTCTGGGGGAGGTTTACGCCATCTCAGTGTCTTTCCTGAGAAAGGGGTCAAAATAATGATGGCCCTTCATTTCACCTTATTGTCTTCTAGTTTACTGTGACACATGGCGGTCCCTTGCCCCTCACTGTTCGGGCCAGTGGGAGAACATTTTCTGCCTACCTAGCTCCCCTCAACTGGGATAATGAAGTGTTCGGAGTAAATGTCCCTGGAGAACAAACTCTTTTTCTCTCTCACTTGCTGTCATGATAGAAGCAGTCAAGTGTAATGAAGATCAGTTTCTGTGTTTAGCTGGGAAAAACCCATTAAAAAGCCAGCCGTCACTTCCCTTTTAACAGCAAAGCTTTGATTTGTAGTTCCGACTACTGCGTGCCCGCCCAGTCTGATTCTCAAGCTTCCTTATCACTCAAAATTCAGGTGTCAGCAAACCCGTTCTTCCCCCTACCCCAAGCCAACTATGTGAACGAACGTACAGGAAAGTTGCACAGAATACAGGGAAACTTCCTATGAGGGTCCAGGTAATCTGACTATTCACATCCAGCAATTTTCTGTAACCCTCCTGCCCAGATCTACCTTGTATGTATCTCCTGATGCAATATGGGTGCTCACCAAGTAACTGCAACTGCAGATCTTGAGCGGATCCAGTATCTACCCTTTCAGATGGAAATTTAAAAAGTGTAAATATCCCAGAGGGTAGACCTTCAAGATGTGGGTCACAAACGCGAACCGAATGGGTTCTAAAACACTTTGGTTAATTTTTCCCCAAATTAAGGAAGCCAGAGGATAGCTGAAATACTCTTGTTTTTGCTTCCCATGGGATCTTGTAGTGATGGGCTAATATAATAGCCCCATTTTATTATTAAAATTTTTTAGATTAAACTATAGTTGATTTATAATGTTATGCCATTTCTGCTGTATAGCAAAGTGACTCAGTTATATATACACACATTCTTTTTTATATCTTTTCCATCATGGCCTTTCCCAGGAATAGCCCCTTAAAGATGGGAAAATAAGACAGGGCATTTTAAGGAAGTGGCTTGGAGCTACGTAATAAGTTAATAGAAGGGGCTCCAGACTTGAGCAAGGCTTTAGGATGAAAGAGGAAAGTCTCCAATTTTACTGCTTTGGGAGATGGGAAATTTAAAGGGGGAAGTCCTCTGTGATTCGACAGCAGAGAATAGAAGGCAGATGTTGGAGTCAAACAGACCTAAATTTGAGTCCTCTGATCTGCTTAACCAGCTGTGCAACTTGGGCGCGTTATATATAATCTTTCTGATCGTCAGTTTCCTTAGGTGGAAAATGATCATATTCTGTATTTTTGTGAAGATTAAATGAGTTAGTAATTTCAGGTTCCAGGACATGTTTAGAAAGAAGAAGCACATCATAAAAACATGCCAAGAAGTGAGTGAGACAGGTGATCCCTTTGGGTTCTTTTATTGTCAGCTTTTTTTTTTTTTTTTAAGAGTTACCAAATTTGAAGAGACTGTATTAGGTTCCTCTACTCAAATAAAGAATCTGAAACTCAAATTCCAAGACTTTCTGTGGGAAATAAAGCCCCTGGTCCAAGATAATTTAAAATCCCCTTGGCTCATGACTCTAGGAGGGTTTTCTGGCCCCCCTCTTGGAAACCTCACAGAATGGCAAACGTGGTTCCCAGGGACTGAAGCTCTCCTGTAATTTCACAGCATGAGTGACATTTCTTGCCTGCTCTTGGGCACATAGTCTTCCCTGACTTTCCGTGGTGACCCTGATTCACTTGCACCAGGAAGAGCCTGGTCCTCTGTCCCTGCTGCTCTACTCTCCAAGGCTTTCCCATTAATTCAGGAGAGTCTCCAGAAGGCCTCGGAATGAAATCATCTCTGGAGTAAAACATAAATGCTGCCCTACCCTAGTCTAAAGGAGGTTGGGGGCCTTATTGTTAGATAGCGGTGTTGCAGCCTAGAGATCATTCTAGACTGTGGCATTAGAGCCTGAGGTTCCAGTTCTGGATACAACACCCTTTTCTGAATAAAGGCTTGGCTGAGCACCTCCAATGATTCTTCTTTTGAAATATGGCCAATTGGTCTGGATGACCATTTAAGTTCCCAAACTTTTCTATGACTTGAAATTCTGAAATTACCAGAGTGTCCATTTCCAGGCCTTTGGGCAGTTGACCCTTGAGCTCAGGCTGGAACTCTGGGTAGTGCTGAGCATGGGACTGTTGACTAGCCCATGAAAAAGACACCCCAGACAGTAAGTTCCAAGAGGGCAGGGATCATCTCATGCCTTAGTCTTCAATGCCTGGAGAGAGGCCTGATCCATAGCAGATGCTCAATAAAACACTCACCGAATAAACAAATGGGTGATCATCCATTTGATCCATTAAGGATCATTTTATGTCCTTATTTACACTTCTTGGTTTTCCAAATTATCAGCAATGAAGATGTAGTTTAAATGCCTTTCCCAGACACAAAAGGGTATATACTCCATTTATCTGAAGTTTAAAAATCAGGAAAAACAAATCCATGGTGATAGAGGTTAAAATTAAGGCTAGGAGTTCCCTGGTGGGACAGTGGGTTAAGAACCTGGCATTGTTGCTACAGCGGCTCTAGTCGCTGCTGGGGAAGGTTCAATTCCTTGCCCCAAAACTTCTGTGTGTGCCTCAGATGCAGCCAAAAAAAAAAAATCTTTTTTTTCTTTTTATGGCTGCACCTGTGACTAATGGAAGTTCCCAGGCTAGCTCACTGAATCTGAGCTACATCTGTGACCCTACACTGCAGCTTGTGGCAATGCTGGATCCTTGACCCATTGTATGAGGCCAGGGATTAAACCTGCATCCTCACAGAGACTACAGCAGGTTCTTAACCCACTGAGCCACAGTGGGAACCTGGGTTAATTTTTTTTTTTAATTAAAAAAAATTTTTATTTTTTTTCTTTTTTCTTTTTAGGGTTGCACCTGTGGCATATGGAAATTTCCCAGGTCAAAGTTCCCAGGTCAAATCAGAGCTACAGCTGCTGGCCTATGCCACAGCCACAGCAATGCAGGATCTTGCAGCTTCTTGGACTTATACCACAGCTCACAGCAACACCAGATCCTTAACTCACTGATCGAGGCCAGGGATCAAACCTGCATCCTCATGGATACTAGTCGGGTTCGTTACCACTGAGCCACAATGAGAACTCCAAAAAAAATTTTTTTTAGTAAAATAAAATTGAGGTTACTTTGCGCGATGTACTCACAAGGGCAGATAATGGGGGAGTTTCTGAGGTGCCAGAAAAATTCTCTATCTTGATCGGGACGGTGGTTACATCACCAGCCTGCACATTTAGGATCTGTGCATGTTGTTGTAAATTACAACTTAGTAAGAAGTAAATAAACAATTCCAAAGTGTAAAATGTAAACAGCCACCTCCTTACTGCCCCCCTGCTTACAGGGAGGGAGGACAAGGGTGGGGGAGAGGAGGGGGGAGGGGGATGGGTGGCTTTACACATTCGTTCCCATTTGCCATGTAGAGTTTATCACCATGAAACTTACAGACTAGCATATTCTAGGAATGGGCAAGTGTTTTCTAAAAAGGGCTAGACAGTAAATATTTTAGGCTTTGGAGGCTTATAGAATCTGTCACCACTACTCCACTCTGCCCCCATAGACAATACATAAATGGATCGTGTGGTTTGTTCCAATAAAACTATTTCTAAAAACAACTGGCTTCCTGGATTTGGTCAGTGGGCTGCAGTGTGTGCACCCTTGAATAAAGCAGCTGTGGGGGTAGAAACACATATGCCCGCAAGGGCCCTGAGAGGCATCTCACTGCACTTCTTTGGGATAAGGAAGCAGATGCAGGGAGGGAAATTGACTTTCCCAAGAGACAGGAGCCCAGGCACTGGGAAGATCCTGACTCTGGAGTCAAATAGACCAGCTGCTCATGGGTGTGGCTTTGGGCAAGTTACTTAATTTCTTTGAGCCTTTATATTATCACCATAGGTCAATGGCGATAATAATGGAATGTTTACCTCCCAGGGTTATTGGAAGGGTTCAATTAGGCAACACAGAAAAACACCTTGGAGGGGGGCTGGCACAAGCACGGCTTGGTTTCAAGTCAGGTGCCTTTCTTTCTTCCTTCCTTCCTTCCTTCCTCTTTTTCTTTCTCTCTCCTTCCTTCCTTTCTCATTTTTGGGGCTACACCCAAGGCATATAAAGTTCCCAGACTTGGAGTCTAATGCAAGCTGCAGATGCCAGCCTATGTCACAGTCACAGCAATGCCAGATCCAAGCCATATCTGCGACCTACACCACAGCTCATAGCAACACTCGATCCTTAACCCACTGCGCAAGGTCGGGGATCCAACCTGCATCCTCATGGATACTAGTCGGGTTCGTTACTGCTGAGCCATGATGGGAACTCCATTAAGTGCTTTCTTAGTCAGAGCACTTTGCTCCTGGGCTCCCTCCCGCCTCCCTGTTTTCCCTCCTGAAGGCACAATTTGTGGTATAAGTTCACTGACAAACACCGCCAAGTGTCTACTCCCTGTGAACTCCTTTGGGGAGAGCTGTAAGCCCATGACAAATGGAGACAGGAGGATCTCAAATCCTACCAACCCCAGCCCTCAGCTTCCTCTCTAGAAGTGCCTTCCAGCTCTGCGCTTTTATTTCCCAGACAAGCTGCTATCAGAGGATCTTTGCCAGGAAAACTCCTAAGGGTAGAGGAGGTTTTTCTCCTTTTGATTCAACAACCCACCTCCTTCTGCTGGGTCATTTTTAGAAATAGGGTGTTCCCAGGAACTTGTAAAAGATTAAATTCAAAACTAGTGACCTAGTATGATATTAAACTAATAAATACTACACCTGGCAGAGAAAGCCTTCGCTCCAGAGCCATAATCTATCCCTTCTACTACTACACCCATGAAAGGTGAGCTTGGCAGTGGGCCCAGCACACAGCAGGGGCTCCATAAGTGTTTATTGAATCAACGATGCTGGCCAGGCTACTGTTCGGGGGCGGGGGGGGGGGGAAGAGAAACGCAATACGCTTTACTAAGATTTCTTGGAATTTTGTTTTCAGATTAATATTCAGAAAAATATTAGCAAAGTGTCCCTGCTCTATGCTCCCCTGTATCCCGCCCACAAACCTGTGAGCGGGGCACTGGCAGCCCTGCTTTCAGGATGAGGAAATGGAGGCTCCAAGATGGTAAGGATTGGCCCAAGGACTCACAAGTGGTTAAAGGGGTGGAACCTTGGCCTTGAACTGAGGACCCCTCAATCCCAGTTGAGTGCTTTCCTTCTGGCTCTTTTGCAGCTTCCAAAACTAAACAGAGGGGAGTTCCCTTCGTGGCTCAGTGGTTAACGAATCCGACTAAGAACCATGAGGTTGTGGGTTCGATCCCTGGCCTTGCTCAGTGGGTTAAGGATCCGGCATTGCCATGAACTGTGGTGAAGGTTGCAGACACGGCTTGGATCCCGCTGTGGCTGTGGCGAAGGCCAGCAGCTACAGCTCCTGTTAGACCCCTAGCCTGGGAACCTCCACATGCCGCAGGTGCGGCTCTACATAAAAGGCAAAAAGACAATAAATAAATAAATAAATATTAAAAAAAAAAAAAAACTAAACAGAGGGAGGAGTGCATAGAAGTACCCTGAAGTCTCAGTGTAGACAGAAATCGTGTGTGTGTGTGTGTGTGTTTGTGTGTACGTGCATGCGTGGGTATGCATGTGAGAGAGAGGTAGATTGAAGTCTTTCCTAGGGAGGTGGCTGCCATGTAAAGAACTCTAACATTTGCGCAGTGCTTTGTGGCTCTGGTGTGCAAAGAGCTTCCTCCTTTCACTTGATCCTCAAAATAATCTCGCAAAGGAGGCAAGGCAGTCATTATTATTCGGATTTCACGGATGAGGAAACTGAGGCTCAGAGAGGAAAAAGGACCTCCTGATGGTTCCAGAACTACCCTCTATTGACCCAAGTCTTCTGAAGCTGGACTCCACTGTTGTCTCCACAATAACGTGCTTGTACAGTCATGAGATCAGCACAAGGTGAGCCCAGAAACAGATGCAAGATCTAAGAACAAGACACAGTTGGGAGTTCCGGTAGTGGCTCAGTGAGGTTGTGGGTTCGATTCCTGGCCTCACTCAGTGGGTTAAGGATCCGGTGTTGCCATGAGCTGTGGTGTAGGTCACAGACACGGCTCAGATCCTGTGGTGCTGTGGCTGTGGCATAGGCCGGCAGCTGTAGCTCCGATTTGACCCCTAGCCTGGGAACTTCCATATGCTGCAGGTATAGCCATAAAGAGAAAAGAAAAAAAAAGAAAGAAAAAAAAGGACACAGTAAGTCAGTAAATATCCCCATTCTTATCCTGAAGTCATGCTCAAGTGGTGGAAAAGCTGGAAGGGTGCCAGGAAAGGTGCTGGGTCCAGTCCAAGAGTCAGGAACACTACCCACTTGGTGTCACCTTGTGCGTCCTCTCCTCCCATGGTGGACCCGCCTCTGCCCTGCCTGGTGGTATCTGGTCAGGAGTGCCATCCATGACATGCACCCTGGGCACGAGAGCGGCCAGTGGGCCTCACGCTAAGGGATGACCAAGGTCCTCTTTCACGCTCTGGTGACTAGACCCAGATCCCGCTCCCAGGCTTGGGGGTGAAGAGTGTTGAAGCAATGAAGCAAAACTTTATTGAGCACCCACTGTGTGCCAGGCACTGTGGTAAGTGTCTAGCACTGTTGGGATAACGAGCACAAATCACTTCTGACTTTGAAAGAGCTGGTTTTACAGTGGGAGAGACAGACACATGCATACTCATTTCTCTTGCCAGACAGAATGGAGCAGGCTGTAAACACGATGCCGACTGCTTCACATAAACCATCTCACATTTAGTATTCATAACAGCCCCATGAGATGATACAATTATTTCTACTTTTAGTTTTCTCAACTGAGGCTCACAAAGTGTGAATTGCAGAGGGCTGGTGGTTGCTCTCACTGCGTTGAGATTCAGTGATGTCTGGCTTCAAACATTTTGTTTGCTTTTTAGGGCCGCACCCAGGGCATGTGGAAGTTCCCAGGCTAGGGGTCGAATCAGAGCTACAGCTGCCGGCCTACACCACAGCCACAGCAACGCGGGATCCGAGCAGAGTCTGCAACCTACACCATAGCTCACAGCAATGCCAGAACCTTAACCTACTGAGCGAGGCCAGGGATTGAACCCACCTCCTCATGGATCCTAGTCCAGTTCGTTAATTCCTGAGCCACGAAGGGAACTCCTGGCTTCAAACCTTTTCTGTACCTGCCCAGAGGGAGAAACCACAGGGAACTCAGTGCAGAGCCTGGAGTCAAGCTGATCTGGGTTTGCAACCCGTCTCTGCTGCTTCCTAGATGTGACCTTGGGCAAGTTGCCACTCTGAACCTCACTTTCTTCATTGGTACAAAAGAAAACAGTACAAAATTCAACAGGAAAGATAATATATGTAAACTATCTAGCACAAGGAATAAACAGAAGAAAATGCTAAAAATAATATGGGAATCAGCCAAGTTCTATGGGGGGTCAGAGTACTTGAAAGGTAAGTAGGATTTTTCCACAAGAACCCAGAGTACAGAAAGAAGAGTTGAGCAAAGACTTGCAGGCATGAAAGTAGGTGAGGAGGTGACAAGGCAGAGGGCGAGTTGAGCTGTCTGTACCGCAGAGGGATCTTGCTAATGACGATGCTGGCAAGTTAGGGCACAGCTGATCACGAGCAAACAACACTGGATGCCAGGCCTGGGGGCCCAAATTTCTCTCCTTAGACAACAGGAAAGTTTGAAAGTTTTCAAAGATTGTGTGTGTGTGTGTGTGCTATTATTTAATTTGTTGTTTCGATTGCTTATGACAATAACAGTAGTAGTACTATTTATTATGTGCTCGCATAGCTGCGCCAGATGATTTCCACTAGTATCTCCTTTAATCCTCACAATTATCTGAGGTGACTGTCATTATTTCCATTTTGCTGATAAGACAGCTGAGTGAAGTGATTAAATAGAAGGGCCCTGGAGCCAAAGTGCCAGGATTCAGACTCTGGGTCCACAGTTCAAATTCCTACACCTTCCTGTGCCTCAGCGTTCCCATCTTTAAAATGGGGATAAAAAGAATATCTACCCAACAGGGAAGTTGTAAAGAATAAATGAGTTAGGAATTCCCACTGTGGCTCAGCAGGTAATGAACCCGACTAGTATCCATGAGGAAGCGGGTTCGATCCCTGGCCTCGCTCAGTGGGTTAAGGATCTGGCGTTGCTGAGAGCTGTGGTGTAGGTCACAGACTGGGCTTGGATCTAGCATTGCTGTGGCTGTGGTGAAGGCCAGCAGCTGTAGCTCCGATTCGACCCCTAGCCTGGGAACTTCCATATGCCACGAATGCGGACCTAAAAAGACCAAAAAAAAAAAAAATGAGTCAATACAGGTAAGGTACTTAGAAAAGAGGCAGCTGTCAATAGCTCTGAATACTTCTTAGCTGTGCCGAGTGTTACCCGTACAGAGGACACAGCCCTGTGTATTCTCGGGTGAACTTCCTTCCGGGAGCCTCTGCATTTCTCCAGGTAGGTGCCGGGCAGGGAGAATGCAGGCTCCTGAGGAATCTCACGCGGACGGTTTCCCTTACTGTTTGTCTCTCCCACCCTCCCTTCATTCCTTCTTCCCTCCCTCTCTCTCTCCCTTCCTGCCTTTCATCTTCTCTTTTCCCTTCTTTCTCTCCTTCCTTTTTATCTTTCTTCCTTTCTTTTTACAATTTGATTAATCTTGTCTCTTTTCCTCACTCTTCCCCTTTGCTCTTCTTTTTTTATCCTTTCTCTCTCCTGCACCTCCAATCAATTTCCCCTTTTTTCCAAATCTTAAAAACGTCCCAAGAGGTGGATACTGCTAACTGTAGCCAGGTTTCTGCTCATCCAAAAATAAAATAAGATGCAGTACTTGCATGCAAATGAGCAAGGGTCCAAAAGAGGGCTGTGCGAGGTGATATGTTACGGGTACAGGATAAAAATACAGGGTCTGATTTTCACACTTGTGTTAACTCCCTGGCCTTATTTTCCTGTTTGCTTTATAATATGCACAGAATATCAGTACAATAGCACATATGCTTAGTTAATGAATTAATACAAATAATGGGATTGGGGTGATCAACCTTTTTTCCTTTTAACTGAGAGGAGTAATCAGGAAAAATGTTTACAGATCGTGGCTGGAAAGAAAAGCCCCTTAAAAATTTAGTAACACTTGATTCAGCTCATCCTTGCCCGGCCTTTGCCCAGACCTCACAGCCTTGTCAGAATGTTCCGTCACAGTCTGTAGGCTGGACCTTGGCCTCTTTCCACACACTCAGAATCACCGGCTAATGAAGTGGATATTGTTTTCTGGTCCATCTCTCTTACCCTATGGCTAGTTCCCCTCCATGCCCCCCACCTCAGTGGTGTCAGGAATGGTGCAGAGGCTGACCGTTTCCCATCACTGTCCCGCACACCTCATTAACTTCTCCTTGCCGCTGCAGGGGACCAGGACCGACTAGAAAAGCCCACAGGCTCCTCAGAGAGCAGAGGGACACACAGTTTCCCAGAAGTTTCCTGACCCACGCGTGCTCTCCTGTAGGATGTGGGAGACAGTTTGCTGGGTTCTAAAGCCATTGGAAGAAAGTCACGTTTGCAGCCCTTGGAAGTCTCTGAGCACTTTTTTTTTTTTTTTTGTCTTTTTGCCTTTTCTAGGGCTGCACCTGTGACATATGGAGGTTCCCAGGCTAGGGGTCGAACTGGAACTGTAGTTGCCAGCCTACACCACAGCCACAGCAATGCTGGATCCTTAACTCACTGAGCAAGGCCAGGGATTGAACCCGCAACCTCATGTTCCTAGTCGGATTCGTTAACCACTGTGCCACGATGGGAACTCCTGAGCATTTTTTTTTTCCTTTTCTCTTTTTAGAGACTTAGTTTAAAAACAAAGGAACAGGGGAGTTCCCGTTGTGGCACAGCGGAAACGAATCCAATTAGGAACCACTGGGTTGCAGGTTCGATCCCTGGCCTCACTCAGTGGGTAAGGATCCGGCGTTGCTGTGGCTGTGGTGTAGGCTGGCAGCTGCAGTTCCAGTTGGACCCCTAGCCTGGGAACCTCCATGTGCTTCAGGCGTGGCCCTAAAAAAAACCCCTAAAAATTAAAACAGCAAAAAAGAAACAAATCTCAAATACAGTACAAACTAGTGAATGTAACGAAAAAGAAGCAGACACACCTATATAGAGAACAAACTACTGTTACCAGTGGGGAGAGGGAAGGGGGTCCGGGCCACCAAGGGGTAGGGAACCAGGGGGTACAAACTATTATGTATAAGTTAAGCTACAAGAATATATTGTACAAAACAGGGAACATTTTATAATAACTAAAAATGATTAAGATGGTAAATTTTAAGTTATATATATTTTACCACAATAAACATGTATTTATTTTTTTGTCTCTTTTAGGGCCGCACAGGCAGCATATGGAGGTTCCCAGGCTAGGGGTCCAATCTGAGCTACAGCTGCCGGCCTACACCACAACCACAGCAAGGTGGAATCCGAGCTGCATCTGCAACCTACACCACAGCTCATGGCAGTGCCAGATCCTTAACCCACTGAGTGAGGCCAGGGATCAAACCCTCATCCTCATGGATACTAGTCGGGCTCATTAACTGTTAAGCCATGATGAGAACTCTATTACAATAAAAATTTAGGGAAGAAAAAGAATGAGACGAAGGCACTTCAGTGTAGAGCTAATCAAAGAATACCAAACAAAGGCATACAAAAATATTGTACAAAATTACACAAGTGGAAAACTCAAGCAATGTGTGTTGAATGAAATGTCCCTGTTTCAAATTTGATCTAGCCCTGGGCTGGGAGGCAGGTGATATTTGCTGAATGAATGAATAAATGAATGGTGAGTTTTCACGATCATCCTATCACGATTCAAGGTGGGTCGTGTCTCCGTGTAACTGAGAAGACGGAGGCCCAAGAAGCTAAGTGCCCAAGGTCACGCAGTGAGGAAGCAGGTGGCAAAGTCCTGCCTCCACTGTCACGGGGGCACTTTTTCCATGTAGTCCATCTGTTTCCTTTGAGATTTACCATTTGCCCAGATGCTCTGGGGAAATCATCCCTCTGGGGCAATGGGGTTTAGAGCATCTATATCTAGAAGATTCAAGAAGACAGGCCTGGCGTTGAGCACAGGGTAGGGTGAAGTACTAGGCTGTCAAACCTTCCCTAAGGAATGACATAGCCCAAAGGTGCTCCTGGCGCCCATGACAACCCCACTCCTAAAGCTTGTCATTTTCACAGGTCCTATTTTTAAACATTTTTCTTTCTTTCTTTTTTTTTCATCTTTTTAGGGCCCCACTTGAGGCATATGGCTAGGGGTCAAATCTGAGCTATAGCTGTTGGCCACAGCCGCAACCAAGGCACGTGGGAGCTAAGCCTTTTCTTCAACTTATACCACAGCTCACGGCAACACTGGATCCTTAACCCACTGAGCGAGGCCAGGGATCGAACCCACACCCTCATGGATACTAGCTGGGTTCATTACCACTAAGCCACGACAGGAACTCCTAAATATTTTTCTAATCTATATGAGTAGTCACTTAAAAAAACCCTTTGTTTCCGAAGTTACAAAATTAATGAATATCGCCATATGATCCAGCAGTTCCACTTCTGGGTATACGCCCCAAAAAATGGAAAGCAGAAATATTTATACACAAATGTTAACAGCAGCAGCATTTACAAGAGCTAAACCCGAGTGTCCACAGCAGATGGTGGATAAGCAAAATGTGATCTCTCCACACACTGGAATATTTTTCAGCTTTAAAAAGGAAATGCTACAACAGGGATGAATCTTTAAAACAATATGCTAAGTGAAAGGAGCCAGTCACAAAAAGACAAATACTATATGCTTCCACTTCTGTGAGATACCGAGAACAATCAGATAGACAGAGACAGAAAGTAGAGAGCTGGTTGTGTGGGACGGGGAGTGGGGAGTGGGGAGTCATTGCTTAGTGGGTGCAGAGTTTCAATATTGCAAGACGAAAAAAGTTCTAGAGAAAGATGGTGGCTGCATGACACCGTGAAAGTACTTAATACCACTGAACTGTATGTTCAACAATGGTTATTATGGTAAATTTTATGTTTGACTGCATTAAAAAAAAAACGATAGAAATCACAAAAAATTGAAACTATTCAAACTGGAAAAAGTGAAAAGCTAGTCTCCTTTCTCACCTTTTTACTATCTGCTTTCCTAACCCCAATCACTCTTTCTAAGCAATTGCTATTTAGTTTCTTTCCTTCGTGTATGCTCACACAGCTGTGTGTGTGTGTGTGTGTGTGTGTGTGTGTGTGATCCCTGATTCCTTCTTTTCCTGTTCAACAATGGTTATTATGGTAAATTTTATGTTTGACTGCATTAAAAAAAAACGATAGAAATCACAAAAAATTGAAACTATTCAAACTGGAAAAAGTGAAAAGCTAGTCTCCTTTCTCACCTTTTTACTATCTGCTTTCCTAACCCCAATCACTCTTTCTAAGCAATTGCTATTTAGTTTCTTTCCTTCGTGTATGCTCACACAGCTGTGTGTGTGTGTGTGTGTGTGTGTGTGTGTGATCCCTGATTCCTTCTTTTCCAGCGTATACTCCTCAAGGGCTGCTAAGAGGAGCATTCAAGCCCGCGGGCGGCGGGGACAGATTTCTGGGTCTGAATTTCCGTTTCATCCCTTCCTGACTCTGACCATAGGCCAGTGGTTTAACCTCTCTAAATCTCAGTTTCTGCATCAGAAAATGGGCACACTCTTTTTTTTTTTTTTTTTTGTCTTTTTATGGCTGCATCCACGGCATATGGAGGTTCCCAGGCTAGGGGTCAGATAGGAGCTGTAGCCTCTGCCCTGCACCACAGCCACAGCAATGCAGGATCTGAGCCACGTTTGTGACCTACACCACAGCTCATGGCAATGCCAGATCTTTAACCCACTGAGCGAAGCCAGAGATCGAACCTGCGTCCTCATGGATACTAGTCAGATTTATTTCTGCTGAGCCAAGACAGGAACTCCTGAAAATGGGCACACTCTTACTGTGGGGACAATAAAAAGGAGAGTGTCAGAAACTTGGTACATAGGAAATATACAGTGAAGGCTGAGTGTGGTTGTTTGTCTCTGGAAGTTTCTCCCTTGACCTGGGTTCTGCAGGCAATCAGGGTGCAGGGAAGTCTGTCCTTGCAATGGGTGTTGGTCTTTCCACAGAGGGTCTAGCTAAGAGCAAGTTACTACAAAGGTACTATCTTTGCCTTTCCAGTAATTGAGACCAGTTATTACATTATAGACACCCTTTTCAAAATCGTAGCTCCCTGGAGTGAAAACTCACAAGGTAAACTTTAAGAAGAGGTGACAGGGCAGAATCTGGAAAATATTTAGGGCCTGGAACTGTAATTATATAAAAATACTAGGGTAGTGGATTATGGGAAGCACCTGGAGTCGAAAGCCCCAACCCCAAGTTCAAGTTCTACCTCACAGAAACATATAACCTTGAGTCACACATATAATGAAGTCTTTGGGCCTGTTTTCTTTCCCAGAAAGTGGGCACCATATTACGCATCATATAGGAGTCAACGGATTTGTGTCAATGTGTCAATGTCTTGCTACACAGGCCTGTGAAGTACTGGCATCTTTATGATTTTTTAAGAATGAAAAGAACTTTCTTATTCTTTTTTTTTTTTTTTTTGGTCCTTTTATGGCTGCATTCGCGGTATATGGAGGTTCCCAGGCTAGGGGTCCAATCAGAACTACAGCTGTCGGCCTACACCACAGCCACAGCAACGCAACATCCGAGTCATGTCTGTGACCTACACCACAGCTCACGGCAACGCTGGATCCTTAACCCACTGAGTGAGGCCAGGGATCAAACCTGCAACCTCATGGTTCCTAGTTGGATTGGTTTCCACTGTGCCACGAGGGGAACTCCTCTTATCCTTTGTTCTTGATAGCATATAATCATTGTAAAAGCTAAAGCAAAATGAGGAAGTGTGAGTTTCCTTAATGTCGACTACTGCTGACAATTTTAAATCCTTATTTATTTAAAGATGTTTCAATACATTAAGTGCAAAAAAGGTTTCAAACATTTTTATGATATGATCCTATTTATGCTTATGAATTACTTCCAATCAAGTGTTAGTGATGGAAACAAACATGCAAGTTACTAATTAAGATCATATGATCTTTTTTTTGTTTTGTCTCTTGTCTTTTTAGGGCTTCACTTGCAGAATATGGAGGTTCCCAGGCTAGGGGTTGAATCCAAGCTACAGCTGCCGGCCTACACCTCAGCCACAGCAACAATGGATCCAAGCTGCATCTGTGACCCACGCTGCAATGTGCAGCAACGCTGGATCCTTAACCCACTGAGTGAGGCTGGGGATTGAACCCACATCCTCATGGATGCTATGTTGGGTTCTTAACCCACTGAGCCACAATGGGAACTCCCTAAGGTTATTTTGTTCCAGCTTCTGCCAAAGGACTTGCTTATTGATGACCTTTGGGTAGTTGATCTGACTAATCCATGACAACCTACGATAAATAAAGAACATGTTTTTAGGAATTAGCATTGTCAGTTTACAAGGTTTGAAGGTAGAATAGAAGTAAGGATGATTGTGTGAAAACTCTGCGGGTCAGGGGTGGTAGGTGGTGATGGTCCTGGGACTTGTAACCTGTGGTTACCTGGGGTTTCTTTGGTCTCAACTTTAACTGTTACTGAGATTTCATGTGACTTTCTCCCCATCTCCCTGTCCAAAGCTTCTTCAGTGCTATTGTTGGGTTAGCTAGAATGTGAGGAAATAACACTTTTTTTTCCCCTCTGCCAATGGTGGGAAACTTATTATATGAATCATCTCATAATCCCAGAGCGCAAAAATTTGTTTCCATTTAATCTGATTCTAGTCTTTCCCGGGGCCCCATCAGAGAGGGGCTGTTAACATGCTTCACATGCAACACTTGAGGGGGACCCCAGGCAGATGGTTTTTTGAAGTTTAAAAGTTACTTTTTAAAATACCATTTGCTACCACAGGGAATTTCTGCTGGATCAGAAATGCTGTTAAACACACACACACACACACACACACACACACACACACACACACACACTCACACCCTTCTCCCAGCTTCAATAAATGGCATAAATAACAATTGTGACGTTAACCACAACAAAAATGTGTCCCTTATTAAGTGGTCTTTAAGGTTTACCTTCTAAAAACTGTTTCAAGGAGCTAAATTTTGGTTTTGCTATTTTTCTCTGATCACTGCGGACTGACTAAGGACTCCAGGCTGTTTACACAGGAGAGCTTTAGATACGGTTGTTTGTGTGGCATTGTATCAAGGCCTTCAAATATTTGCCGGGAGGTTTGGTGGAAAATGTCTAGGCCAGTGCAAACACTGCAGGCCCCAGAGAAATCCAGGAGGCTCAGAGGACCATTCCAGAAGCCCTGCTCTGTCCTCTTGTCACTACAGGGAAACCTCTGAACTTTGTCAGACTGGGTGAGCCCACTGAAAAGCCTTATGCGGGTCCATGTAGTGAGGGGCTCCTGATTTTATACCCAGTGGATCTGATCATTCCATATCTACGAGAGGGACAGTGCAAAGCCTCACAGTCAGCAATGTTGAGCAGCAGCCTGAATCTGCTACTTACCTGATGGGCTGCTTTGGCAAGTTATTGGCCCTCTCTGGGCTCTGATTTTCTCCCTTCCCCTCCCCTCCCCTCCCCTCCCCTCCTATCCCCTCCCCTCCCTCCCTCCCTCCCTTCCTTCCTTCCTTCCTTCCTTCCTTCCTTCCTTCCTTCCTTCCTTCCTTCCTTTTGTCTTTTTAGGGTTGCACCCAAGGCATATGGAGATTCCCAGGCTAGGGGTCGAATCAGAGCTGTAACCACTGGCCTACACCACAGTCACAGCAACGCCAGATCTGAGTCGTGGCTTCAAACTACAGCATAGCTCACGGCAACGCTGGATCCTTAACCCATCAGGCGAGGCCAGGGATCAAACCTGTGTCCTCATGGTTACTAATCAGATTCGTTTCTGCTGAGCCACGACAGGAACTCCTGATTTTCTTAATTTTATTATTTTTCTGGCCGTGCCTGCAGCATGCAGAAGTTCCCAGGCCAGAAGTTCCCGTCGTGGCTCAGAGATTAGCGAACCTGACTAGCATCCATGAGGAAGCAGGTTCGATCCCTGGCCTCACTCAGTGGGTTAAGGATCGGCATTGCTGTGAGCTATAGTGTAGGCTGCAGATGTGGGTTGGATCCCACATTGATGTGGGTCGGATCCCGCATTGCTGTGGCTCTGGTGTAGGCCAGCAGCTGCAGCTCCAATTCTACCTCTGGCCTGGAAAACTCCATGTGCATTGGGTGCAGCCCTAAAAAGACAAAAAGACCAAAAAAAAAAAAGAATTTCCTGGGCCAGGCATCAAACCTGTGCTGCAGCAGCCAAGTGAGCCATAGCAGTGACAATGCTGGATCCTTAACCCACTGTCCCACAAGGGAACTCCTGATTTTCTTAATTTTAAAAGGAGATGATTGAGCAAAATGATCTCTAAGATCCCCTTACTTTGATCTTATCTGTCAAGTTCCTCTTGGGTGTAGTCATTGGACCAGGCTGGCAGTAGAAGATACAAAGGAAAATAAGATAAGGTCCTTTGTCTCAAGAAAGTTTGATTGGATGTTTTAACCTCCGTTATTATTTCTCAGCTCCTTGCAGTTTCCTGGAAGCTCACAATCTCAGAGAGTATACACAGGGTGGCCACAGGGAAAAGGGACGTAATCAGTTATTGTTGAAATAATATTGTCTATGTTTGCAGACTGTGTGGTCACCCTGATTTTTTTTTTCTTTTTAGGGCCGCACTTGCGTCATATGAAAGTTCACAGGCTAGGGATCAAATCGGAGCTGCAGCTGCCAGCCTATGCCACAGCCGCAGCAACATGGGATCGGAGCCACATCTGTGACCTACATCATAGCTCATGGCGATGCCGGATCCTTAACCCACTGAGCAAGGCTGCATCCTCGTGGATACTGGTTGGGTTTGTCACCCACTGAGCCACAACGGGAACTCTAACTGCCCTGAATTTTGCACAGGTGACCATACATTCCAAAGGCCAACAAACAGACATGATAAAATTACTTTTATGTGTAATAATGACCATAATTTATTGAGCACCTATTGTGTACCAAGCTCTCTGCTGGATGCTGTAGTTTTTTATCTCAAGAATCCTCGTCACAGTCTCACAGGGGAGGCTGTGTTATCTCCACTTTACCCAGGAGGAAACCAAGACTTTAAGAGGTTAGGAAACCTACCAACATCATATTTTTAGTCAGCGGCTCCACCTCCAGTTCTTTGGATTCCAGAGTCTGGGCTCCTAGCCCTGTACCTCTCCCCTGTGGGTGCCATGCTTTGCATTTTACAAATCCAGATTTGGAAGATAAATAGATTGAAGCACAGAGAGCTTAAGTGATATGCCCCCAACCCTGGCTAGATAGCGGTAAATATAGATCTCAAAATCAGATGTTCTGATTAAAAAACCCAGACCTTGCGATGCAGCTTGTGCAGCATGCTCTGGCTGACCTGGTTTTGGAAGGCGTTTGAACCACCCCCTCCCATGTATCCCATCCCCCACTCCCCTTCTACTGTTTATACGCAGAGCTTCCCGTTTCCCTCCTCAAACCTGCTTTGCTGACAGTCTCTCCCAGTTTCCTAAGTGGCAAGTCCATCTTCCTACCTGCTTGTGCCCGCAGACAAGAGTGCCTCCCTTTCCCTAACACCTGTATCTGACCCTTCAGCAAACCCTGCTGGGTCTTCCTTCAAAATAAACCTGGAGGCTGACCACATCTTGGCACCTCCATCACCATCTTCTCAGTCACCCAATCATCTTTTTTACTGTCTAATCTGGTCCTTCAGCTTCTGCCCTTGCTTCCTACAGTCTATTCCCCACTGAGCAGCCAGTGGGGATTTGTTAAATCAAGGGGCAGATCGTGTTCTTCTCGGTTGACAAAGACCCCAGGGGTGTCTCATCTAACTCAGAGCAAAAGCCCAACCTGAGGTACCTGACTCCAGCCACAGGGCCTCCTTGCTGTTCCTGGCACCCACCAGATGCATGACTGCCTCAGGGCCTTTGCACTTGCTGTTTCCCTGCCCTGGGACAGTTCTCCTCACGTAACTCCTTCCAGTCTCTATTAATCTGTCATCTTCTCTGTGAGGTGTTTCCTGCCCTACCTTTACCAAAACCGTAGCCCACCCCCTACTTGACTTTTCTTGAACCCCATACCTTTGCCTTTTTCTTCTTCTTCAAAGCATTTATCATTACTTGACAAGTTACATGTTGAACTAATTAATTCTATTTATTGTTTCTTTCTTCCACTAGCTGTAAACTCCAGGGAAGAAGGGATTCTTCTTTTTTTTTGGGGGGGTGGTGAGGTCTGGTTCCTGCACGGCTATAATCTCAGCATCTAGAACAAATACCTGGTGCTTAGTGGGTCCCAATAAATGTTGTCTGAATGAATGAAAGAGTGACATGTCCCTGGTCCCTGACAGGTGTTTGAATGTCAGCCCTGCTGGTCTCGTCTCTTCATGATCAGCAGAGCAGATCATTTTTATCTCAGTCACATGGCCATTCTTCTGAGGTATGATTCATTTATCGCTGCCCCTTCACCTGAGCCCAGCTGCTCCTCAGGATGCTCTCCCAAGAGGCTTGGGTGGTGCACTGCGGTCGGGGGAGCTACTGACACAACCCCACATTCTGTGCTTGTAACGAGGGACGGGACCCTGGCTCAGGCGCCATCCCAGACTGCTGCCTTCTCCTACCGCGTTCTCATCTTGGGGAATCACCCAGCTGCTGAAGGCCAACCATTCGGCTTACTGAATGTTAATTATTCAAATGTGCCTGATCATATGGGAAATGTTCAGCCAGCAATGACACGAGGGTGAATCAGGGTGAGGAAGAAAGCCCACATTAATGCCCCTCTTTTTCCCCCTCTCTAAAGGGGTAAATATTCTCTGAAGAGCCCCTGTGTTTCTGGATTGGAGACAGAGCTGGGACGCAGGAAGAAGGCAAGGCTATTCATTTTGTAATTTGCCAGAAAGGAGTCATCTATGCAAGTTTCTGCTTCAGATAATGAACGATAGCATTGCCATTCAAAATTTCTTCAGGGGTAACGTTGCCAGTGAAAATGGAGCACGTGCTCCCGTTTTGCAAAAGAGGAAACTGTTTGCCTGCCTCTACCTGGAGCGCCCCCAGACCATCTCTGGAGGGGTATATCATCATGAAATCACCCACCAGTGAGAAAAAAAGAGTGAAACTCACTGCTACCAAGTCCCCCACAGTGTAGAGTCACAGGTGAGAGCAGCACAGGCAGGGTTGGGAAGAACCTTAGAAATGGCCTCTGAGACCCAGCTGGAATGGTCCTTAGAGGTCGTCTAGAGCAAACTTAGAGGTCATTTGCACATGGGGAAGCCAATGGGCAGAGAGGATAATGACTCTGGGTTCTGGTCACATGGGGAGTTAGTGACTGGGAAGGAGCCAGAATTCTCCTACCTTGAGGCTGCACATGGAGCCATGTCCAGGGTCCGCAAATGACCTTGGCAACTGGCTGGTCTCATATTCTCATTTTCCAGGTGAGGAAACAGACCAGTAAGGCAGAAAGGGCAGCGAGGCCGAGGAGGACTTGGGAAGTGAGGGAGGATATTTAAAATGGACCTTCACCCCTTTTGGTTCTCGAGTTTAAGTAGGACTTGCAGTACTTTTTGTCTTCCTGTCCTTCAGTATCAGAGTAACTCATACATCAATTCCATCTAGTCCCTGAGGCAGTGGTCTTGAACTTGAAAAATAAATGCCTAAACTCATTGGACAAGTTAGTTTCTTGTCCTTTTCCTTCTGTTCCATGCCAATGTGTTTGTCCCAAAGTGGGGTCAGCTTCGTCGGGGGGGGGGGGAGAAAGAGGTACAGTGGACTCCCCCAGAGCCATCACTTAGCAAAGAGAAAGGGGGGGACATCTAGGACAGTCTCCCCAAAGAGACTGGATGATCCAAGTGTTCCTGGCACACTGGCAGGCGCCTAATGGCTATTTTAGGCGCCGTGCTATAAAACTTCTAAGTTACCGGTGTCACAGTTGACCAGGGGACGAGTTTACTGATCTCCCCAATACTATATAACCAGAATTATACTTGGAACTGTGCAGTAGTCAAGAGATAGATGCATGTTTTTGCCTGACCCGCAGGGGGCTTGAAATCTTGTTGGGGAGTCAGTTCTATCACACGTGCCACAAACTGGGCAAAATACAAAACAGCTCCCATGTAAGACCATATAACTGATAGGATTGTGGGGATGGACCTAAAAGCAATTTCTTTATCCTCGTGCCGATGTAACAGTAATAATAACAGCTGCTTTCACTGAACGGTCACTGTCATTACCACTGGGCACATGCCAAGTACTTTGCAGATATTGCCTCATTTAATCTGCAGTCAGCCCTGCCAGGTTAGTACTAGTGCCATCCTTTGTCCCAGGTCTCACAGCTGCAGTGCGAAGCCAGGGTCTGAACCCAGATCTATCTCGCTCCAAAGCCACGTTCCTGATGGTGACATCCACAGCCCTTCTCTAGGCCTCTGTGTGTGGATGTGGCTTCTCCACACAATTCTGAGGCCTTTTAAACGCTCTCTTCATCCTCTGGCCACCACATCTGTTCAGACCAGTGATTCTTAAACTCTCATCAGAGGGTCCAGGCAAGTGAGAAAGAAGGGGAACTGCTCATAAGCTGGGGCTCATTTGCTTCGACCCCAGCTGGGAGTGAGGGGCACAAGTGAACCCACTGCTCTGTTCCCACCTGGCCCAGGGGCCTTCCTGCTTTCTTGAGTGCAACCGTGCTCTCTCGTCTGCCTGAAATGCCAGGAACAAAATGGTCTCTAAAGCCACCCCCCTTGATGTACCAGGAGTCTCCCAGGTTCTCAGGGTGCTCCTCATCCCTACCCCAGGTGTTTCCCTAGGGGGCTGTGGGTGCCACGTTGCTGCCTCCCTCTGTGGTTATGCCTGGGAACTGCAGCTCCTGTGGTTGGTTCTCGGGGTGTGAGGACAACTGGGCCTCCTGCCTTTAGGTGCTGGGTTTCAATCCCGCCCTCTCCCACTTCTGTCCTCACTCAGTCTCCGGGTTAATGTGGAAGTACACAGGCCTGTGTGACCTCCTCAGATTACTGCCTTGGCTTCTGGGTACATCAAAATTAAAATCACCGGATTCCACCGCTAATGCTGCTGCTGTTACTGCTACTACGACTACCACTACTACCACCACTCCTACTACTGCTACTATCACCGTTACCGCTACTACCGCCACTCCTACCACTGCTACTATCACCGTTACCGCTACTACCGCCACCACCACTACTGTTGCTGCTGCTACCACTGCTACTATTACCACTAGCACTACTGCTACTATCGCCATTACCACTATCACTATTGTTATTACTATCTCCACCACCACTGCTGCTACTACTATCACCATTACCACTATTGCTATTACTACCACTACTACCACCACTATTACTACTGGTGCTACTACTGCTAGTACTAACACTACTACTACTATTACCACTATTACTACTGCTGCTGCTACTACCACCACTATTGCTGCTGCTATCACTATCACCACTGCTACTAATAGTATTGCCACCATGACTACTACTGCTGCTACTATTCCACTACTACCGTTACTATCGCTACTACTACTACTACTATTGCCACTATTAGTACTGCTACTAGTACTATTGCCACTACTGCTACTACCACTATTAATACCTCCAGCTGCAATTACTACTGTTGCTGCTCCGGCTAAAGCTGCTGCCAGAGACTTGCTGTCAACTTGGTTCACTGTATTTTATTTCAATTGTCTTATTTCATTCTCACCATAATCCTCGAGGCAGGAGATATTCCCATCCCTTTTTTTACAGATAACTAAGGCTTGAAGAGAGCTATGAGTTATCAGAATTTCTAGTTCTGGTAAGAAGTGAGTCATGCTATGAATCCAAACTGTCTGACATTTAGAGCCCATGCACTTAACCCCGACGCTCCGTGGTCTGCCTGTGTAAGGAGGTGACACTGGCTTTGGAGTCAGGGCCTGGGGTAGACTCCACAACTAGCTGGGTAACAGCAAATCAGTCTTACCTGTAAAATGGGGTTTTCACGCACATGTATGGAGTTCTCTGAGGCTTAAATGAGAGGCTGTATATAAAACAAGTAACAGAGATGCTGCACATAAGCTGCCCTGACTCCTAACAGACCTTCTCTCTGTGGCTCTGCCCCATGGCCAACAATAGGTCCTCGGCAAACGTTTGCAGAATGACTCATTCTTCACTCTGGCCTCACAAACAGCTTGTTAATCATTCACTCATTTACCACACAATTATTGAGCACCTACTGTATGCCAGGTTCAGTGCTCAGGCCATGGAGGGTAAGAAGGTGAGAAGAGCAGATATGGTTACGGCCCTTGCAGATGATACCCTAGGGCAATTTTCTCTGTGCAGACTCCAGGGTATACAGAGGACAGGGGGACAGGCAAGGCATGCAGCAGCTAGTGAGTCTGGAAAGACAGGTGAAACAGGACATCACAGTGAAAAGCAAGATAAACGTCCTAGGAGACTGGGGAAAGGAGAGAACTCCCATCAGAGCAAAGAGAAATTCCTTTGATAGACGGGTCAGGCAAAGCTTGTGAAGGGGAAGGAAGTGGCCAAAGGTGGCAGCCTGGAGGTACATCCTAGGTGACTGGGGCCTTTTTATGGAGAGTATTAGCCAACTATTCTTTCAGAGCAGTTTCACTGACGAGGAGGGACTTGGACAGTAGAGGTTCCTCTAGAATCAGTAAGGGACAGATTTGTTTATTATTTATTTTTTTTTTTCCTTTTCAGGGCTGCATCTGCAGCACATGAAAGTTCCTAGGCTAGGGGTGGAACTGGAGCTGCAGCTACTGGCCTACGTCACAGCCACAGCAACACCAGTTCCAAGCCAAGTCTGCGAGCTACACCACAGCTCACTGCAACGCCAGATTGTTAACCCACTGAGCAAGGTCAGGGATAGAACCTACAACCTCATGAATACTAGTCAGGTTTCTTACCACTGAGCCACAACAGGAATTCCAAGAGACAGATTATTAACCAAAATACTCCCATCGTGTGCCAAGCACTGGGATGGACTCCAATCCTCACCACTTAGGAGTGGACCCCATTTCACAGATAAGAAAATTGAGGCTCACAGATTTTCAGTGACTTACTCAAGTTACCGAACAGGGGAGTGAGGATTTCCCTTCAAAGGCCACACTCTTTCCATCACAGGACACACTGCCTTTTTCTTTTCCTGAAAAGGCAGGAAACTCAGTGAACGTTCACCCGGATCTGATTGCTCACGGTGGCCGGGGGTGGGGGTGGGGATTCCTGAGGCAGCGTTACCTGTGACTAAAAGAAAGGCAGTGTCCTCAATTCGAAGGCAGCAGTTCTTGGTGCCACACACAGTCATTGACAGGAAGGGGTCAAGGCATTGAGAGAGCCTGTGGAGTACAGTGGTTGGTGTCAGGCACACCTGGGCTGAAATGTCAGCTGGGTAAGTTTTTTTTTAATCTCTGTAAGCCTCAGTTTCCTCATCTGTAAAATAGAAGATAAACCAATAGTATCTACCACAGGATTAAACCAGCGAATACTCCAGCAAATGCACGTGTATGGTCAGCACCCCATGCATAGTACCAACCACCAGCATTCTTTCACTAGAAGGGCCTGGGACCGTGCTAGGTTCTCAGGATGCAGCTACTAGGCTTCCTTTTTTCCAGGGCCTGACAACATCCTGGGTACCATACCCCAGACCCATCGGTCAAGTGGGCGCTTCGTGGACTTAGGAATTTTTATAAGGTTCTATTTTTGCAATTTCATGTAATGCTCCAGTGCCACTGGACACGTCAGCTGCTGACCTTTCAGTCAGTGGAGCACTTCCCCTAAACAGCCATAACAGCCCACTGGTTTTCTCCTTGGCCTGTGAGTTTGTTTGGTCCTCCCCCTCTCTTCCTCACAATTTGAATAGTGATGTCATGTTCCAATATCCTCACACCTTGACTGAAAAAGCCCTCCCCGTGATTCCCTCCTGAGAGCTCAGCAATCCCCCGAGGGGAAGTTGTGGTTTCAACAAGGTGCCGGCATCATGGCATCATGAAACCGAGAGAACTGGCAGGGCGGAGAAGTTACTCAAAGGTAGGAGAGAGAGAAAAACACCCACGTGCGTCTATAAAGCTCCAGCCAGTGGCCCAGTCAGCCTTTTTTTTTTTTTTAAGGCTAACTGTTAAGACATTAGCATAACAACATCTAAGGAAATATAAATAAAGGAGTTCCCTGGTGGCCGAGAGGGTTAAGGATCTGGCATTATCACTGCTATGGCTTGCTGCTATGGCACAGGTTTGATCCCTGGCCCAGGAGCTTCTGCATGTCTTGTGCATAACCAAAAAAAGAAAAAAAAGAAAAAAAGAAAAAAAGATAAATACAAATAGAGTAAAGCATCAACCCATTTCCTCCCCCAAATGCTAGCCCAACTATTTTCCTCTGTGACTGCTCTCAGTTTTTATACACATTTTTATGAAAATTATAATCAAATTGTAGGTTTAATTTTGAATCTTTCTCTGCTCCCTTAATGTTCTTTCAGGAAGGCCTCTTCTGCATTGCTGCAGGTCTGCATGCTAACCGTGGAGGCTGTGGCGTCACCATTCATTCCTGAGACTCACTGCACTGGTGTCTGAGACCCGAGCAATCCTGGGGATGAGTGGAACAAAGTCTTCAGTACAAGACTTGGTTCTGCCATTTACTAGCCATTCAGGGACTGCCTGATGCTCTGATCCTTGGTTTCCACATCTGTGACAGATTTGCTGTGAAGTTTAGAAGCCTATCACAGAATTTCTTGGACCACTGGCAGCTGTTAATAGAGATGCGCTGTGGTTTAGCTTACTGTTGGATAGTTCTAAACAATACCACGATGGATATCTTTTATAAATTCTATTCTCCTTTTCACTTCTCTTTTGATTGTTTAGGCAAGAGGAAAGTCATCTTGGTGGCTTTTGATAGCAATGTCAACCTGCCTTCTAGAAGGCCCATACCAATTCATAGAGTTGTTAGCAGCGTATTTGATCCAAAGGTAGCAGCAAAGGAAGGTGAGGGGGCTGGTGATGCTAGCAATGCCAATCGACAACAGGCAGGTTCTTTAGGAACCGAGATGCAGCAGTCAGTGGCATTTCAATGTTGGAAGCCAGGAACTGGCAAGACGGTGGGGAGGTCGTGGAAGTTAAGCCGGGCATAGTTACAAACCAGCCAAAGGCAGATATTTATTCTCTGGGTGTTTGTTAAAGCATGCACTCCAGTAGGGCTCAAGTGTTTGATATTAAAATATGACTCCTCCCAAATTTACTTCTGGCTTAAAGTCTAAACAGAATGTCCACTTAAATCTTGCCTTTATTGTTAATTCTTTTCCTCTAACTGCTGTATCTCTTGTTCTTTTCAAGGGGAGTTAAACTCTTAAAAGAAGTCACTCCCTTTTTACCTATTCTATACCTATTTTTTTTTTTTTAGGGCCACAGTTGCGGCATATGGAGGTTCCCAGGCTAGGGGTAGAATTAGAGTTACAGCTTCTGGCCTTCACCACAGCCACAGCAACTCAGGATCTGAGCCGCGTCTGCAACCCATACCACAGTTCACAGCAACACCGGATCCCCGACCCACTGAGAGAGGCCAGGGATTGAACCCGCACCCTCATGGATACTAGTTGGATTCGTTTCTGCTGCACCACAATGGGAACTCCCATTTATCTATTCTTGATTTTTATAATACCTTGAAACTATCACTTTGCAGGTTTTTATATTCCATTTTAGCCAAACAGTAAAACCTCAGTGCACAAGTACTGTTTTTTCCACTTGGAAGGTGGGAAGTTCAGGGCTATGATATTTTTGTTTATGCTTTATGACTTACACTACACCTCTTCAGTCAGCTGAAGAGAGCACTGAGTTGAGAATTGCTTGATGGGGGTTCAAGGCCCGGCTCTCTCATTACCTTACAGTGTAAGCTGGAGCAAATCCTTCTCCTTCCCCAAACTCTGACACTTCCCCCCATGGAGACTTCCTGTCGTGGGGGCCATGTTATTGATGCCTAATGGGAATACAGCCCTCGGACCAGAGTCTCCTTAAATTATCTTTCATTTCTAAGTGTTAAGAGGATCTGAATTCCCAAGTTCAAGGGTATGGTCTCCTTGGCTCCGCCCTGTCCGTCATCCACCTATACTGTTCTACAGGCATAGTGGGAACTCCTGCAGGAATCCGCACATTTAAATTGAAGACACTGAGTTGGTTATATTGAAGGTCTCTATCTAGCTCATATTTCCAAAAAAGATTTAGTGGATGCTGGAACTGATTCATGAAAAACACTTGAGCATTGAAAATTACTTAGGTCAATATTTCTTAAGTTTGATTACAAAGATGAGCACTGGCAACAAACCGAGTATTCAACAACAGGGGCTGGTTAAGGAAACTGTGGCACACTCATATCATGACTTTTTTTTTTTTTTTGGCCACGCCCACGGTATGTGGACGTTTTAGGCCAGGGATAAAATCCATGCCCCAGCCGCGACGTGGGCTACTGCAGTAACAATGCTGAATCCTTAAACTACTGTGCCACCAGGGAACTCCACCAAATGTTTTTGTGGCCATTAAAAATATGAGTTTGAAACAACATGGATTGTAAATCAACTACAATGAAAAATTTAAAATATAAAAACTTTACAACAATTCTTTAAAGAAAAGAAATTTAAAAAAATAATATGGAAAAAGACTTCTGGGACAATACTCAGAAATAACATCAAGTATGATGTCAATTAAGTACTGAAAACATGGTTGCGTATCAAAAAAAATGGAAGGAAATATTCAAAGTATCTACAATGACTTTCTCTGGGTATTCAGATTTTGGATGATTTTTTTTCAACTTTTCTACATTTTACCAAATTATATATAATTTATTCCTATTTTTAATTCATCAGAAAAATATTTTTACCCAGGCTTTATAAAATTTTTGAGGCTGCTTTAATCTAACCAGGAATCAAATTATCCAAAAATTTAAAACTTTCTAGTATGAGAAAGTAAGGTAAGAAGAGTCAATTATGACATTAAAATACATATGAGAAAAATGGACAAAATTTCCCTCTCTTTTACAAAAATAAAACTATTCAGTATGATACATGAAAGAGTTTCAAATTTGAGTCAGAGAACATGGGTTCAAATCCCAGTAGAACTCTGGCTGACTGACCTTGGGCATAATTCATTAATATTCCTAACCATCAGTTTCTTCGTTTATAAAGTGTACCTCCCACGACTGCTGTAAAATCAAAGAGGCAACGTCTATAGAACCCTTCTGTAAAATGTTAAGTTTAACAGGGAAGGTTAGACTTCCCTATTAATGGGGGAAGGGATCCTTTTCTGTTTTCCGTTGTCAGGAAAACAGCAAGGTTTTTCAAATTGTGGGTCCTGACCCATTTAATGGGTTATAAAATCAATTTGCTTGTTCACAAACAGAAACCAGTTATTTTTAAAAGAATCTGATTGAAAATGTCAGAGTGTATTGCAGAGTAATATCCTTGTTTGGGGAAGCATACACCCCAGATTATGATGTAAAACCTATTTCTTACTGCCCTACAGATCTAAGATGACTGCATGGAGTTGGAGACTCTTTTGTTTTGAGGTCAATACCCAGGGGGAGACCAGAATAGCAAAGGCTCCTTTCTCGTGTTCACTGCATGAAACTCAACCTGATGTCTGGTGGCTTGCGAGTTAGTTTCAGGGGGAGAGGGGAAGTCAAAGAGGGGACTGGTTTATTCTACTGCCCCACAGCCAAATATTTACATTTGTATCCTGCTCTGCCATTTCTAAATCTTTTAGTGCACAAGCTCCATCCTTCTTTCTTTCCAAAAAAAAATTTATCAGGCATCCACTTTATGGATTGATCTGTGTCCCCTCAAACTCACATGTTGAAGCTCTAGAACTCCCAATATGACTTTACTTGGAGATAGGGACTTTAAAGATGTAATTGAAATTAAATGAAGAGTTCCCCTCGTGGCTCAGCAGAAACAAATCCGACTGAGGACACCAGCTCAACCCCTGGCCTCGCTCAGTGGGTTGAGGATCCAGCATTGCTGTGGGCTGTGGTGTAGATCCAAGATGCGGCTCGGATCCTGTGTTGCTATAGCTGTGGTGTAGACCAGCAGCTGCAAGCCCTAGACTGGGAACCTCCATATGCTGTGGGTGTGGTCCTCAAAAAAAAAAAAGGGAAATTAAATGAGGTCATAAGAGTAGAGTCCTAGTCCAATATGACTGATGTCCTTACAAGAAGATGAAGATAAACCAGGGATATGCACTCACAGAGAAAAGGCCATGAGAAGACATGGGGAGAAGGGGGTCATCTACAAGCCAAGGAGAGGGGCCTCAGGAGAAACCAGACCTGCTGCCCTCTTGATCTTGGACTTCCAGCCTGAGAACTGCGAGGAAATACATTTCTGTGGCTTAACCACTCAGTCAGTGATATTTTGCTAGAGAAGCCCTAGCAAACGTAAGTATTACTCTGTGCCACATGGGCTCCAAGGTCCTGGGGCATCCAGAGATGAAAAGATCAGGTCCCTGTCTTCCTGGAGACAGATACACAAAGAACCACTTACAATGCAATATGTTAACTGCAATACGATGCTAAGTGCTGCTCAATGTTCAAAGGGGCTCAGAGGGAGTCAGGGGCAGGGTCCCAGAGGAGGAAATTCTAGAATTCTTCCTATTTTCTGACACTGTAAATATCAGGTCAAAGCACAAGTCCCCAGTTTGGATATCTTTCTTTCTAATCTCTGAGTCCTATTCCTGACACCATACAGCAGAGTCTCAGAATGTAGGTGTATCTGTGACCCCTACACAGGAACTACAGTGGCCTTAAAGGGACATGTGGCGTGGACCACCCACAGGCTCTAATGGAGGGACACTCAGGGCTGCTATTGTTGAAGGCGGGGAAGGCCCAGAGTGAGAGCAAAGGCTCTCCCTCCACGTAGGGGATGAGTCCTTGTCTTCTTCACGCACGGGCCTCCGTAAGCTGCTAGAGACTTTTCCTCCTAAGGGACGTGTTCCCCCCTTGGAATTTTCCAGCTTTAGATGGCAAAGCCTGGGGTCACTTCCAAAACCCTGCTCCTTGCCAAGGCGTTGGTGGTATAGTGGTTAGCATAGCTGCCTTCCAAAACCTTGCTCCAAACCTTTATTCTCTACGTGAAGGGCCTGCAAGCTCCTTCTGTCAAAGGCAAGGTGGTCATTATTTTTGGCTTTGAGCACTACGTATCTGTCCAGTTGCTGGCCTTGGCCATTATAGTGTTAAAGCCGCCATGGTTAATATATAAACAAAGTAACGTGGCTGCATACCAACAACATTATATTTACAGACCCTGAAATTTGAATTTTACATAATTTTCATGTCATGAAATGTCATTTTTTGTTTTCTTTTCAACCATTCAAAAATGTACAAGCCATTCTCAACTCATAGGTATACAAAACTGTGGGCTATCCTGCTGTATAGCACCGGGAACTATATATAATCACTTGTGGTGGAACATGATGGAGGATAATGTGAGAAAAAGAATATGACACGTATGACTGGGTCACTTTGCTGTACAACAGAAATTGACAGAACATTGTGAATCAACACTAATGGAAAAAATAAAAATCATTAAAAAAAAAACAGTGGGCTGGTAGTTTTCCTACCACTGACTTATACAGTCACATAGATTTCTCATGAATGTGAAGCCCCTCCGCCCCCCCCCCCAAATGAATCCAGGGAATCCTAACAGTATCAGAGGAAGTTAAGGATGGTTGAGGTTTCTTTACAATTTTTGAGCTTTCATAAATCAGTTCTGAAGTTTTCTATGATGTATGCCAAGGGGATCATCCATCTATCTATCTATCTATCATCTATCCACACACACACACACACACACACACACACACACAAACATGTATGTATATGTGTGTGTGTATATATATATATATATTTTTTTTTTTTTTTTTTCTTTTTACAGCTGCACCCGTGGCATATGGAAGTTCCCAGGCTAGGGGTCGAATCAGAGCCTCAGCTGCAGGCCTGTGCCACAGCCATAGCAACAGTGGATCCGAGCTGCATCTGTGACCTATGCTGCAGCTCGCATCAATGCCAGATCCTTAACCCAGTGAGTGAGGTCAGGAATCAAATCTGCATCCTCCTGGATACTATGTTGGGTTCTTAACCTGCCAAGCTATAATGGGAGTTCCATCATCCCTGTGTTTTTAATAAACACATTTAAAATACCCTAGGGGTATTTGCACAGTAACTTGGGGCAACTTTTCCCCTGGCTGGGGCTTTGTTTCCCCATTTGTAAATGAAGGGGCTGATTTAGGCAATTGCTGATTTAGGCGACTGCTCAGGTGCCCCCCACTTCAAAATTCCACCTGTCTCTGAAAGGGCTAGCCCTCCACCCCCCACCCACCTCATGCTATAGCTGAGGCTTGCTACCACTCTTGTGCTCTGCCTCTGACCATGTACTTGGGGCCTGTGGACTTTGTGGCACCCTGCTCAGTTTCGTTGCTTTTCCCCTGTTAATCTTTAAGAAAGAAAGGCTTAAACCCACAGAATTGGAGAGTGGGGCGCTTTGCATCTTTCTGGCAACAACTCTGAGGTGGCCCCTTCAAGGAACCTACTTCCTTGTCTTTGTTCGCTTTCCCAGCATATTTCAAAAAGCCCTTTGGAGAACTTGCTGTCAGATTTGGCGTGCCCATCCCAGTGAAGAGTGGGGCCGTCTCTGGGTACCCACAGAGCTCTGGGCTGGCTCTGGGGACCCCATCTCAGTTTCTCTTGCAGGAAGTGACTATGGCCTGAGGGCCCTGGACGTTGTTTATAGGCCACATTCATTACCAGTGAAAGAAAAATGCCCGGGGCAATGTAATTAAATGTAAATGAGATTATTACTGGAACAAGGTTTTTTTGGTTTTGTTTTTTTCTTTCTTTAAGGAAAAAAAACCTCACAGGTTCATGGGGTCAGAGTAGCTGAGTTAGGGGGGTCTCCCTCTAGAACACTACCAGCTATACGTATGGAGACTAATAGACAGATGGCCAGCCCTTATCATCACAACTTCCCTCTCTTCCTGCCTTACTGCAAATGCAGGCATTCACAGGCTGTTTAGGACTGTTTCTCAAAAGCAGGTGGCCTCAGAAGAACTAGAGAGGCTGAAGTTCGGATCAATACAATCTAATTCAATGACCTGGTCTAGTTAAGGCCCCAATTCTGCAGCAGCATTTGGGGTATGTGAGAGGATGGGGGACCCTGGGCCCATAGGTACACATGACCCATGAAGGAGGTGGCCTTGGTACACTTTTGCTTGAAGACTCAGAAAAAAAAAGGATTGTTGCCCTTAGTCACTAGAGAGAAAAGTGACTGCCCACCAGGAACTACACAGAAGTTTCCTGTGGTTAACACAGGGAAATAACTGGTTCTTCCTTCTATCACCTAGGATGCTACGAACAGACAGACAGATCTTCACCACAACCGCATGCATTTCCTGTCTATATTTTCTTGTAGCCTTTGAGCTCTGAGTTTTGAGAGTCTGCGTCTGTCTTTCTTAAACTGTGTTGCTCTTTTCCAACCTCTCACCTCCAGCCTGCGTCCATGGCCCAGTATCTGTCTCGCATTAGACCCTTGCTGGTCCAAGTGCGGTCCAGGGACCGTCACCTGCCATCACCGGGGAGCTTGTTAGAAATGCAGACCTCTGGTCCTACCTCCAGACCTCCTTCATCAGGATGTGTATTTAAAAACTCTTGCTGGGTGACCTGTGGTACGTTAAAGTCTGAGAAGCACTGAATTAGAGAACAGATGTTTGCTGAATGTATAATGAAGACAGGGGTCTGAGTGTTGCTGTCACTCTCTTTGCTACTCTCCTAGTGTGCACGTTTTAGCAAGCAGGTTAACAGCTTTGGGCTTCGACTGCTTGAACTGGAAAACTGCTCACTGGCCTAGGGAATTTACAAGGAGGCATTAACACCCACCAGGGACCCTGGATGGAAGAATAGACACTCATGATAAATTGTAAACCCAAGTTTTGTCATAGGTCAGTATGGAGCTCGAATTTATAATATTCAGGTGGGGCATTATTAGAACCAGTTCAACCAGTAAAATCATAGGGAATATGTAAAACTGCACAAAAGATAATCTCTGCTAAAGATGAGTCATGGTAAAAAGTTACAAACCACTAGGAACTAAAGCACCATGAGGGAAAGTTAACAGAGACAATAAGTAGGAGCATTCGTATCTACAAATGTTGATAAAAGAATATTCTAAAAGACATTATAAAATGTGTGTATTTAAAATACTTAGGGTGGTCCTGTTGTGGCTCAGTGGTAATGAACCCGACTAGTATCCATGAGGACGCAGGTTTCATCCCTGGCCTCACTCAGTGGGTTAAGAGTCTGATGTTGCTGTGAGCTGTGGTGTAGGTCACAGACACCGCTGAGGTCTGACATTGCTGTAGCTGTGGCGTAGGCTGGCAGCTGCAGCCCCAATTCAACCCCTAGCCTGGGAACTTCCATATGCCACAGGTGTGTCCCTAAAAAGAGAGAAAAAAAATTTTTTTAAAAAAAGAGGTAAAGGACTAAGAGTGGGATATTAAAAAAAATAAGTAAATCTGAAAAGTAGAATTTATAAAAATGAAAAACATAGGCCATTGAAACCTACCACTTAAAGAACTGGCTAAGTGAGAAAATAATTACAAAGGAAGTGAGAATTAGTAATATGAACTCTGGACCTAAGGAAATCACCCAAATGAAACATGGATAAATAAAGAGATATACATCATAGAAAGAGGTTAGAAACATGAAATTCAGAATGAGAAGGTCCAATATACTTTTGAGAGCTAGAGAAAATGTATAAATAGCAATATATAAAGAGATCCTGGCTCCCAAATTTGAAAAAAAAGACATGAGTCCTTAGGCTGAAGGAGTATACTAAGTCTCACACAGGACAAATAAAAATAACTACATATTTAGACACATCAGCATAATGAAGCTGCAGAAATAATACAGACCAAAACAAAACAAAACACAAAATAGTAAAAGCTACCAGAGAAAAATATACATTTCCTATGTAGGAATGTCAGACTGAAATAAGACCTCTAATTAACCACAAAAAGTGCCAGAACACAGTGGAAATAAACTTCAAAGTGCAAAGGAAGAATAACCATTGACGTAGAAATTTGCACGTAGAAATATTCACGAGAGATGGCAAAGTAATATTTTAGGCACAGACAGAGATTATTATCAAACACTCACTGAAAGGACTACTAAAGGACACACTTCAAGAAGAAGAAAATGCACAGATAGAAGAGTGGTATTGCAAGAAGCAATATGGGCAAAAATAAAATAAAGTACATATGTAAGCATACTGCTATATCTATATAAACATTAGCTATAAAATTTTGTTAAAGTAATTTTAAGGGGTTTAAAAATAAAATGAAACTGGAGTTTCCATTGTGGTTTGGCAGAAATGAAGCCGACTAGAATCCATGAGAATGTAGGTTTTATCCCTGGACTTGCTCAGTGGGTTAAGGATCCGGCGCTGCCATGAGCTGTGGTATAAGTTGCAGACGTGGCTCAGATCTGGTGTTGCTGTGGCTGCGGTATAGGCCAGCAATTGCAGTATTGATTGGACCTGCAGCCTGGGAACTTCCATATGCTGTGGGTGTGGCCCTAAACAAAACTAAAAAATAAATTTTAAAAAAAGAAACAAAAATACTGGGACACAGTAGGGATTTAGGAAGAACAAGTTAAAATGTGGGAAAAGACGTTAGAGATATTTTACATTTGTGGGAAAGAAGTTAGAGATATTGGTAAACTTTACAATCATTAAGAATTTATGTTAAAATGTTAAGGGTTCCTACTAAAAGAATGGAAATAAAATGTAAAACTTCCAAACCAAAGGAAAAAAAAAAGAAAGAAAACAGTCAACCTGGTAGAATGAAAAAATGATAGGAAAAAACCCAAAATGTTAGAAATAAGTTCACAAATATCAGTTATCACAATGAGTAACTGTATAAAACAAAATTTCTGAACACACACTTGATGTCAAGCACTGGGGATACAAAAATACACACACTTAATGTTCTATGCCCTGGGGATACAAAAATATTTATTTATCTATTTTTGCTTTTTAGGGCCGCACCTGCATATGGAGGTTCCCAGGCTAGGGGTCAAATCAGAGCTGTAGCCGCCGGCCTTTGCCACAGCCACAGCCACATCAGATCTGAGCTGAATCTGCAACCGATACCACAGTTCACGGCAACACCGGATCCTTAACCCGCTGAGCGGGGCCAGGGACCAAACCTACAATCTCATGGTTACTAGCTGGATTTGTTTCTGCTGCACCACGGACAGGAACTCCTGTCTGTCTGTCTGTCTGTCTGCCTGCCTATCTATCTATCTTTCTATCTTTCTGTTTATTTATTTATTTTGCTTTTTAGGGCTGTACCTGCGGCGTAAACAAAAATAAATCAACTACAGCTTCTGTCTTCAAGAAGCTCATAGTCTAGTGGGGACTGTAGGTGTGGGGACAAAGCAATAATAGCCATGGGCTAAGTGTTAGGATAAAGGGGAACACGATGTGCCGTGGGGCTAAAAAATGGGGGCACTTATCAGCCTGTGGGACAGGGTTGGAGAAGACTTCCTGAAGATGGTGACCCTTCAGCTGTGTCCTGAAGGATGAGTAGAAAGGCAAGGGGATGAGAAGGGCGTACAAGGCAAAGGTAACAGCGTGTGCAAAGGCACAGAAATGTGAGAGAACATGGCACGTTCTGGTCCAGCCTTCTTTTGTTATGGATGAGGAACCCGAACCTCAGAAAAGGTAAGGAGACTGTCCCAAGGTCACCCAGCTGATTAATAACAGAACCAGGATTTGGAGTGAAGACTCCCCCTCCTTCTGCACGCCGTCCTTCCCCCACCTTCTACTGTACCACGGTGCCTTGGGTGTGTGGCGGGAGGTTCGGTGACTGTGTATAGCCGAGGCTCCAGCCGACTTTGAAAAAAGCTGCCTCTGGATGTGGGACCGGTTGTGTCTCTGGCCTACCCTGGCCTGGAGCAGAGCCAGGGACTTGGCGGTTTCCAGAGCTGAGCAGACCAGCTCACCCCAAGGAAACCATGGCACCAATGCCCAGTTTAATCATTAACTCCAAGTTCACAGGGCTGGAGCTGGAATGCACAGGACCTGGGGAGCAGCCTGGGTCTTCAGGGAGCTAAGAGAAAGATGGCTCTTGAGATGGGAAGGGACCCAAGTTTAGAACGGGGTCTTCTGTCCCTGAGTGGATCTATACTCCGGGCTCAGGAATAAGGGCTCTTTCTGTTCCTCTCAGTTTTGTTGGTATTTACCCATCATCTTATTAACTTGATTTCAGGATCCCTGTCAGTGTTCATAATATATCATACTTGCCTCTGCCGCAGCCCTTACCCTGCACTGTAGGTCTTTACTCATCCATCTACTCTCAGTAAATTGGGATAAACTCAGTCTTTTATCTCAGCATCCTTAGTGCTTGGCACAGACTGGCACATCATAGGTGCTCATTACATGTTTGCTGATGGTTGAATAAATCAAGAGCCTAATTCTGCATAAAGGTGTAACAAAGTGCATGCCTTTTTTTTTTTTAATTAAAAGAAATGGAGAGTGACTTTTGGCAAAAAAGTTCAACAGAGGTTTATGAATATCTCTGAAGATATTCTGTGGCATCTTAAAATATCCTAGAGCCAAGATATGGTCCACTGGTCTAAGAGGGATGGAATGCTCATAAGGAGTTGAGTCTTCTCCCCTTTACTCCTCAGTGTTTGGATGACGGCTGAGTATACAGAAAGTTGCTTGGGCCTGCTTGGAGAGGGGTGCTCGTCAAGCATGAGGTGACATTTTATTGAGGAAACAAAAGCCCCATGGAGGGCAAATTCCACCAGCATAATAAAGCTAACTGCTCCTTATGACACCTGAAAGCCTACAGCCTGCAGCTGGAAAGACTGCATTTGCAGTGGTATTACCAAGCCCTGAAAACACAAGTCTAAAGAGAATCCAGAGGATTCCACAGAAGAAACTTCCAGGTGCAGGTGCTGGAGAAATTTCCATGTCTTTCCAGTGAACCTGATTTTCCTAATCTGTAAAGTAGAGGCGGTCATCTCTGCCTCACCAAGCACTCATCAGGATGCAATGAAAAGATGGTAAAAGGGCCTTGGTACCTAGAAGACGCTCGGCCATGGAGCAAACATCTGTTTTTCTTTCTCTCTCGAAAGTGAGCATCCTGAACGTATATAGAAACAGAGACCTGGAAGTAAATTCTGCTCTTAGAGGCCACGTGACTGGTACGCAGCAACTCAGCAGCCCCGTCTGGAAGGGACAGAATCACTCTGCTGACTTCCAGTGCAAAGACAGTGTTGTACGGCCAGCACTGGAGGATGCTGGGAGAAGAAACATTCTTACAGGAACAGTTGCTCTCCTGGAAAGGTCAGCTCGCCTGATTGGAGTCGAGCCAGAAAAGCTGACTCTCACCCTAGCAAGTTCTCTATCACTCCAAGGCTCTGGATACTCCGGGAAGACCACCAAACACCAGGGAGCCTCCTTCTGTACCAGCCTCTGGGTTCTTGCCAGTTGGTGGCTCATAATCCAACCAGTTTGTATGCACTACTTTCCACCATCTGCTGGTTCTCAGAGATCTGTAAGTTTTTTTAGGATTCTAGCACCCAGCGATTATTGTTATGAGTTCAAGGAAGACCCTAGGCTTGGGTTCCTCCAGCTTCCCACCCTCTTGGGTCCCACCTTGCAATGGCAAGTCGCTGAGCTGCCCCTGTCACCTGATTTCTTTCCCCTTGGCCTTTCCATTTCTCTCCCCTGTTCCAAAGACCTGAGATGAAATGAGAAGTAAATTGCCAAGGGAGAGCCTCTCCTGGGGCAAATTTCCTGTCTTTGCTTACGGCCACGGAGACCCTGAGTGGGGAGGCCAGGGGCCAGGCACTCTCCCAGAACCGATCCTGGGGTGACAGGTGCAGGGAGCATCCATCCTTTCATGGCAGGGTGGGGGTAGGGGGATAGTTAATAAGAGGAGGAGGAAGAAGAATGACTGCATAGGAGACCCCCAGGTTGCCGCTATTCCTCCAACCCCGCCACAGCCCGAAACTGTTAGTCTCCACCAAGCCTCAGAGAGAGAGACAGAGACAGACAGACAGAGAGAGAGAGAGAGAGAAGTGGGGGTGGGGGAGAAAGAGACGGAGGGGGGAAATCAAAGAAAATTGCAAAAGTCAATGGCCTGGAACAAGAGGCAGCCTCAGCAACTGCAGTGTGACTTTGATTCCCCTATCATAACCCTGAATTAAAAATTCAGGCAATTATCTGCATGGCTTCCTTCTGATTAGAACGAGCCGGAGCCTCATTAATGCATCGGCACAGAGGAAAGCCATTAGGGTCTGTGAAATGGAATGTTTCTCTGAGAACAGGTTCCGCTTGATGTAGAATACCCAGCAAAAAGAAATTTCACACATTTTTGAGCTCAGAGTCACAGGACGGCACCCTGCTCCGGGGCTGCAGACCCCGCCACCGTCATCCCCTCTCAGCTGGCTCTGAGTGAAAGCCACCTTTGTTTCCCGGCCCCTCTCTGGTACCTCCATCCGCTGGAGTTGGGTGGAGGGAGGGTGAGGGAGCTGAGGGGCCAGAAGTGATTTCCTGGCCTTCCTAAGACACCGAGTCAGCCTTTGGATGCCTGATCTCAAAGTCCTTGAGCCACGAGGAGCACCGGAACGGTGTGGGAATTCACTGCCTTCCTTTGCTAGAAGAACCAGAAGCGAGACTGTTGTGGACAAGGAAGGTCCGAGTTTTCGGAAAAGATCAGAGCATTCACATGTTCCCAACAGTCTTGGTGCTTTCCTGACCTGTGCAGTGACCTGGGCATCCCAAAGCGGCTCAAGTAGGATCCGGTGAAGCTGAGTCAGACTTGGGGGCGTGTTGCTTAGAAGGGGGTGAAGGGTTGGAGGGAGGTAAGGAGGGCACCTTTGTTCATCCCTTGGTCTGTAAGCGCAGAGCCTGCAGAGATGCAGGTAAACATCCACACAGTATCCTGCACTGCGAAGCTCTCACGCACACCCCCTTCGTGATTTCTAGGGTGCAGCTTTCTTTTTCGAATGACTGTGTCTGGCCGACAGAGGAACCCAAGAGCAGTTTTCCAAAATAATTACCCTTGAAGCCCTGGTAAGTTCATCTCTTGGTCTTGACCCTACTTTTTCTAGGTTTTCTTCCAGCCAGTGGATGGGACTTAGGTTCCCCCAATTCAGACAGCTCGACATTCTTTAATACAGGGATTCTGGGGACACCAAACATGGATCCTTGGGACTAGTCACATAAATCACCTCTTTAGGAGAAAAGCCAGTCTGAAAGGGTGAGAACTGGAAACTGTGAAAAAGTTTTTGTAAGACGAGAACTAGTTACAGTCAATAGGGTGCCAACCAGGAAAACGTTATCCTTCAAAGTGTTTGAGCAAGGCACGTTCTTCTCCTGGCACACCTGTCCCCTATTCAGTGTTAAGAACCAGGGCCAAGCGTCTGTGCAAAGCTGTAAACACAGGCGGACCGTCTTCAGAATAATGGAGTCAATGTGTAACTGATACAATTTGTACCAACGGCGCCCCCTACTGTACAGCCGCAAAACTAGGCAACT
Source organism: Catagonus wagneri (assembly GCA_004024745.2). NCBI lineage: Eukaryota > Metazoa > Chordata > Mammalia > Artiodactyla > Tayassuidae > Catagonus > Catagonus wagneri. The sequence goes on along the minus strand of PVHT020001178.1, from coordinate 3,188,944 downwards.
CGTGGTGGACCATTCAGGTTTTCAGAATATTTTCAGTCCCATCCCACGTTGGAAGGGGACATTCCTGGTCACTAGGGAGTGTTTCTGAAGCATGTTTTCAATACTGCAGACAGTTTTATGGGCGAAGGCTCATAGCGGTTACCTCAGCCTCCAACACAAACAAGATGCTTGGTGATTCAACCATGTTCTTTGTGGGCTCTGAGTGTCTGGTCTTTCTAACACTCGGCTCTCAGCGGACCAACACTCACCGCAGTCAAATGCAGTGGAGGATGACTTGTGACTACAGTTGATCCCTGTGTAAAGGATTAACCTAAGGCACCCGGAGTCGTGGGTGGGCGGAGGTTATCCCTCAAGCCTCACCGGCTGGTATGAGAGTGAAAGGGGCCCGGCCAAAGGTCAGGAATGTGGACCTTCCAGAGAGGGGAGCTGCTCCCAGCCCCGTGGCCAAGGCCTCCTCTCCACCTCTGGAAAGGACCATGTCTCAGCCTTCTCACCTTAGCCCCATCCACAGCATCCCTCAATATTTTAAACGTAGTCTCTCTCCTCAGTCAGACTTTCTTCCCAAGATAACCCAGCCTCTGCCTCTGTACTTGTCACTCCTTATACGCTCAGTGGGTTTTGTTTTGTTTTGTTTTTTGGACATTGATTATGTGCTAGATGTTGTTCTAGGAAGAGGGGCTGAGGCATGAACGTGAACCATGGAGCAGACATTCTCACTAGGGTTACCATTATGGAAAGACAAGCCCGTGCCAGCGCTGTGGGCGCCCTGAATAAGCTGGGAGAGGGCGGGAGAGTGAGGGAGGCTACTCCATACAGGGGGTCTCTTGGCAAAGCACTTTGGAACAGCTTTGTGCTCCACCCTGGCCTCTGTCTGCTTGCTCCCCTTTGAAACCGGGATGGCCTCTTCCATAAAACGTCCCCCAGGTCCCTTTCCCTCTCCAGTGGCATCCCTTCAGCTCTTCTCTGCTCAAGCCTCTTTATTCTTGGAAAGATACACAGTTCTACCTTTGGTTATAATCTCCCGGAGAATAAGGGTCTTGTCTACAATTTGCAAACAAGCCTTTCTACTCTGTGCTAGAAACAGTCACAAAGTCCTTCATCTAAGCCCTGCAAAACTCCCGCAGACTCTGGTTAAGTGTCCTTTATTTTATTTTTAGGGCCACACCCGCAGCATATGGAGGTTCCCTTGCTAGGAGTCGAATCAGAGTTGTAGCTGCTGGCCTACACCACAACCACAGCAATGCCAGATCCGACCCGAGTCTGTGACCTATACCACAGCTCACGGCAACACTGGATCCTTAACCCGCTAAGCAATGCCAGCGATCAAACCTGCGTCCTCATGGATGCTAGTCAGATTCGTTTCTGCTGAGCCACAACGGGAACTCCAAGTGTCCCCACTTTATGAACAAGGAAAGCAAGGCTTCATTTATTGAAGGGCACAGAACTACTGAGGGGTGGAGCTGGGGTCTGAACTCTGATCTATTTAGCATTGTGGGCTGTACTCTTACCACCCCGGAGCCTGGAGTGTCCGAGAAGTGTTGTCAGTGAGTGATGAGTAAAAGGAAGGGACGAGCTTTATTTCTGGGCAAAATGAACCTTCTCCACCCCCGTCTCCTGGATTGGAGAGCCTTCCTTTGCTGCTAACCCGGTGACCAGAGACACCTCACTTCCCCTCCCCTTCCGTGTAAACCGGGGTTAGACCACAGAGACCTCCCCAGGTCTTTTCCAGCTCTGACATTCTAGGGAATATCATCTTCTGCAAGGAAGGGGAAAGGATGCAGGGTGGGGAGAAGTCAAGTCACTGCATGAAATCTGATTCTTTAAGAGAGAACAGAACACAAGACTTTGTTCCTTCAATTAAAATTCACATACAACTTGTGGAATCTAAAATACGACACAGATGAATTTATTCATGAAACAGAAACAGACTCGCAGACATGGAGAACAGACTTGCGGTCACCAAGAGAGGGGATTGAGGGAGGGAAGGATTGGGGGTTTGGGATTAGCAGATGCAGACTGTTATATACAGAACGGATAAACAAGGTCCTACTGTACAGCACAGAGAACTATGGTCAATATCCTGTGATTATATTCCATAATGGAAAAGAATATGAAAAAGAATATATGTATATCTGAATCATTCTGCTCTACAGCAGAGATTGACAGAACATTGTAGATCAACTCTACCTCAACGAGATAAAAATAAAAAAAACCTCAACATGTCCTGAATACCTATAATGTGCTAAACCCTGGTTTGTGCTAAGCATACAGAAATATACTTTTAAAATATTGTCCTTAACCTTTCATATGTTAAGGGAAAGACAAATAACTATTAGGACGATAATAATGGCTAACAATTTACACGGACCCATCCTTTGCCAGAAATTGTTCTGAGCGCTTGAAACCTTTTAAAACTCATTTTTATCTTCCCGACCATCTAGGAGGTGAGTGGTATCATTATTTCTACTTTACAAGTGAGTAAGCTGAGGCACGAAGAGGGGTGTATGCCAAAGAGGCATTGTGAACATTAGTAGTGCATGAGAAGTTGGAACAGCACAGTAAATTAACTACAGCAAAAAAAAAAAACCATTTTTTTAAAATTCTTATTTACAGAGCCTTGAGATACAGGGATGATGACAGGCCATGAAGTGTTAATGATTGGTTTTGTCCCCTTGATAATTGCAGTTATTCCTTGCTCGACCCTCTGCCATGGGGGATCAGCTACATACAACCATTTGGAGGGGAGGGAGACATATATATATATATATATATATATATATATGTTTTTTGGTAGCTAGTAGAGAAGGCTTCAGGATTTTGAAACTCAAAATCTGTGGCTTGTGAGGTAACTTGGGACATGTGATAAACTAGGTGAGTTAGAGTCAGCTTCCTGCCCTGCACCCTGCCTGCCCCGTTCCAAATGGGGAGCGGAAAGTTGCGTGGGGGGGGGCAAGCATGGTCCCTCCGAGCAGTGGAGCGATAGCCCCTGATCCCACCTGAGCCAGATGTCCAGGGGCCCTGGGGATCAATCAGATCCCAGAGCAGGAGCCGCGGGTGTGGGTGTTAGATGTGCTGATGGGGCCTGGCCGGGTGCTCCCTGGGCACTGCCTGGTGGGAGAGCAGAAGGGCCCTGGGTCTGAGAGCAGCTGGAAGCAGAAGAGGTCTGAGCCCTGTGGCCAGCACAGAGCACAGAGCAGAATGAATGTCTGACTCCCTAGGAGCTGTGTGGAAGTAAAAGAGGCTCGCTGGACCTGGAGTCCTCTTGTGTGGGAACGAGGGAAAATGCCGTCTGTGGGAGGTGCTGCCCAGCATGAGTGGGGAGTAGATACCTCAGGGCACAGAGGCCAGGATGGGGTTCCTCGAGGGCGGGGTGGGGTGGGGTGGGGGCTCTGTCTACTTTTCTCACTGCTCCGTCCTCAGGGCCCAGGTCAGGTAGCAGCGATGCATCCACATTCGTTCAATAGATGTGAGCTGCCTCTAGGATCAGGCTGTGGGGTTTCAAACCTCAGCTCTGCCTCTGACGCTGTCATTTTTGAGTAAGTCTCTTTCCTTCTGTGTGCCTCAAGTGTGAAATGGGGATAAAAATAGTGCAGACCGGTACTGATCAGAGATAAAGAGAGAGAATGCATTCGAAACACTTAGTGTCTGGCACCGCACAAGTGCTCAAGAAGTATTTGCTCTCGGTAATAGATACCGCCACCCCTACCCTTGCCCTGCACCTGAGCACCTCCGCCCGCATCCCCGGCCCGGCCCTGAACTTAGACACAACCTTGAAGGAAAGATGAGGACTCCAGAATTGGCTAAGATCAAGTTCCCACTGTCACAACACTGCGGAGACTTTTAATACCCCTAATAGAAATGCAGATAAGCTCATAAAAAAAAAAAAGTTTCTTTTCTTGCACAATGATTTTTGTAGCTTGATAATACTCAAGAAAGCAAGCCTGTGAAAATCAGGTGTCCTTCAGAGAGCCTTGCTCATAACATTTAAATTAAACAGCTTTCTCCCTCACAGGTATGTTTATTCACAGAACAACCTACCTCTCACCTTACTTGTCTTTCTAGAAAAAGCAGACTTCCAGGTGAGTTATCATTTGCCAGTGCTGCTAAGGACTTGATTTTAAAGCAAAGACGACAAGTCTGGGGAACAGAACTCTGTCCTTGTCCCTGAAAGAGCACTGGATTTTCCTGAGGAAATTCAGGTCCAAGGGTTTTATTTCTTGTTAATATATGCTCTCCTGATGGTGAGTGATAAATATCGTCATTAATCTTTTTCCATTTTTATTTTATTTTATTTTGTTTTTGTCTTTTTGCCTTATCTAGGGCCGCAGCCGCGGCATATGGAGGCTCCCAGACTGGGGGTCTAACAGGTGCTGTAGCTGCCGACCTTCGCCACAGCCACAGCAATGCGGGATTCGAGCCACATCTGCAACCTACACCACAGCTCATGGCAATGCCGGATCCTTAACCCACTGAGCAAGGCCAGGGATCGAACTCGCAACCTCATGGTTCCTAGTCAGATTCGTTAACCACTGAGCTACGATGGGAACTCCGTTTTCTTATTTTTTTAAATTAAATTTTTAAATTATATTTACAGTTGTACAACCATCATCGAATAATCTTTTATTTTATTTTGTTTTTTTTTTAGGGCCGCACCTGCAGCATATGGAAGTTCCCAGGCTAGGGGCTGAATTCGAGCTGCTGGCCTATACCACAGCCACAGCAAAACCAGATCTGAGCCTTGTCTGCGACCTACACCACAGCACGGCTCATGGCAGTGCCAGATCCTTAACCTACTGATCAAGGCCAGGGATCAAAACTCTGTCCTCATGGATATTAGCCAGGTTCGTTTCCACTGAGCCACAATGGGAACTCTATTAATCTTTTATTTTATTTTTTTTAAATCTGGAAGTTCCCTGGTGGCCTAGCAGTTAGGGATCGCATTGTCACTGCTATTGCGCAGTTTCCATCCCTGGCAGGGAACTTCTGCAAGCTGCGGGCGGTGCCAAAAAAACAAACAAAAAAAATCTGTATTTACCTGGCTTCCCACTTATCTAAATGCCAATAGGTGACTAACTGTCCTATTTGCCCAGATTGTCTCCATTTTAACACTGAAATCCTCATATCCTGGGAAACCCCCTCGGTTCCAGACAAACAAAAATGCTCTAAATGTTCTAGATAAACCCTAAATACCAATGACAAATCAGATAGATTTGTCAGCCCAAGGACTGAGTGCCTGCAGACTTCTTTTCTTTTTTTTAAATGGTCAAGGAAATTTCCTTGTTTCAAGTCAGGAGAGCTCACCTTAGGGAGGGAAAACAAAATGGATCCCCTGGGGGCGCTTCCCACTCTGCTCAGTGAGCCTGGCCCTGGAGACCCTGCCAAGGGCGGTGCTGCCTGCTTGACTCGCCAGCGAGGACATGGGAGGGCAGAGAGAAGACTGTTTCAAATAGGGCACCAGACGAGGCTGCAAACCCATGTCTTGGCGTCTTTCCCATAAAGGTCCTCGCTTTTGGTCAGGCTCCCACATCCTCAACAAATCCCAGCCGCTGCGCGGGACAGTTCCCGTGTCTCTGAGCCACTGTCAAGTCTGTGTGCCTGTGCGGAGCCCTGCGGCTTGTCAGGGTCTGCCATGAGTCAGGGTCTCTCGTGAGATGGCAGTTGAGGTGGTGGCAAGGTGGCAGTCATACGAAGGCTTGACTGGGGCCAGAGGGTCTGCTTTCAAGATAGCTCGTCACCCGGCTATCGGCTACGGGCCTCAGTTCCTCACCATAGGACCTCTCCTGGGTGTCTGGGTATCTTCATGACATGACGGTTAGCTTCTCAGGAAGCGAGGGATCCAAGAGTGAGAAAGCAAACGGAGAGCCATGGTGCCTTTTGAGACCCCAATCACGCATCATCGTTTCTCCATATTCTATTTGTGAGAAGAAAGTCACTAAGTCTAGCTGCGTTCAAGGGGAGGAGAATTAGGGAGAGAAAAATATCAAAGGATCTGTGCACATGTTTAAAAACCACTGTTTCCCAAAACAGTAAAGGGCTGGACTGTGGATGAAGTCCCACAAAGGCTGGTTTTGGTAGTAACATAGGAGGAAAAACATGTGCTCCAAGTGAAATCTGAGTTTGATACAAGACTCTGCCTCTTTCCAGTTTGTGGGATCTGGGACAAAATGATCATCTCTAAACTTTAGTCTCTCCATCTGTAACAGGACGATAACAATAGTAATTCTTTCATTGAGTTACCAAAATAATTAAATGAGATGACCAACCCAGGGACACATCCAAATTGTATAGGGCACCATGCTTTATAATCTGACAGAGCCCTCTTTAAGAAAAGAGAATGCAAAATTACATTTAGGACAAAATGAACATTTGAACACAAAATGAACATTTATTTAGAGTTAGAGATGACAAAAAACATTTTAAAAGCTGATAAATACCATAAACATCACAAAACCCAGAAAAATGACAATTAAAAAATTTAACTACCTAAATATACCTCTTTACCTGCTGTCCTACATTTTGACTGCACATTTTTGTTCATTCCTCAACGTGACAAAGATTTTGTAATGTTTTCTGTAGTCAGAAGAGAAAGGTAATTCAGTCTCACCTTAGCATGATTTATTAAAATTTGGTTTTCACTATTGACAGCTTGTTATTCAGCTTTGTAACTCATTATTCATAACAGCAGGCACTTTTTTAGGGTTGCTGTTGAGTTTAGAAAACTTCTAATCACGTTTCTTTTATAAGAGGAGCTCAGGGCATTTCGAAGGTCCTGTGTGGTGAAGTGATGGCATCTGTTACCCAGGGCCATTGGGGGTCTGCCCAGGGAGGGGCTTGAAGCTTCAGCTTCCCTGTAACTCTTCCTCTGGAAGCAGGGACATGTGTAGCAGGAGACTGGCATTTACGAGGTGCTCAGGAAATGGGAGAAGTGTGGGGACCACACTCATCTTCCTGCTCCACTGCCCCAGGCAAAAGCAGGGACTTCTCGGCCTTGATTTCATCTTCCTCCTTCCCCTGCAGCCCCTCCAGGGCCGCTCTGAAGATAAGGATAAAAATATACACCTTGTAAGGGTTCGGTGGAAAGAACACTGGGCTCAGAATGAAAAGACCTGGGTTTGAGCCCTGTGTTTGTCACCAGCTGTGTGACTGCAGCTAATTACCCAACCTCTCTGTGTCTCAGTTTCCTCATCCCTTGATGGGCATCGCTATGCCAGCTTCATGGGCTGCCGTGGAGATTAACGGCAGGCTATAGGTTAAAAGGCTTTGTAAATTGTAAGCAATTTTACTAACGTTAAGTGTTTTTATTTTGTTGTCCGGAAGTTAGAGGAGCCAGTTTGGGCACCATCCAATGTCTATGAGCATCTTCATTTCTTTGTTCTCTGTGTCCTAAAGAAACTGGAAATTCACACTGGGCTTGAGGCAAATTTGGCATAAAGACTAGGATGGCAAAATGGTCCAGTCTTTCCACAAACAGGTATTGAGTCCCAGCTCATAATTCCTGCACGAGATGGGAATTCAAAGACAGACAAGACATAATCCTGGCCTTTTGTAAACGGGAGGATGAGTAGATGAAGTCCCAGCCTGGCACCTGCAGCTTACAGCCCTGGCTCGGTGTCTCCAAGCCTCCTTTTGCCAAGGGGCGTGGCTAACCGCCAGAGAACCGTGTGGGAATGAATGGGTGAAAGCTCGCAGGTCGCAGAGAATCCATGCGCAGGTGTCCGACAAAGCGGTTGGAGGGTTGCACTGAGCCTGGCGGAGACTGGCTGTTCTCCTCGGGGAATTTTCAGGAAGCTTTGAAGTGCCGCCAGGGCAAGGGAGGCTGCCCCATCCTGGAGGTGCATTCACTTGTAATTTACTCCTCCACGTGGGCTCTGGAGCTCCAGTCCCATAAATACATCACCCACGCAGCCCTGCCCTGTGTTAAGGGAAGATGGACAGAGGAAGGGGGGCCCGGGGGCAGGAGTCCCTAAATTAAGGTCCCTGGGAGTGACTGGCCTACAGACACGACTGAGTCCCCCCCCCCCCCAGTTTCTCTCCTTGAAGCATAAATATTTCCAACGAAGATCACAGACTCCCTTGTCATAAAAATCAATGAAACCACAAGGGAAAATGACCTCCCGCTTGACTGCACCAGAGATATCTCAAACCGAGTCATTTCCCCTCCCACAGGAGCCGCTGTGCTCGGGCTGAGGGACTGATACCCAGCACTGCTGCTGAGAATGTGAGGTGAGCAGGAAACCAGGTGGATGAGGTTCGTGCCTGTCTTGTTTTCCTTGATATCTTTTGAGATGGCTTCTGAGCAACTCCTGAGGCAACGGGAAGCTTTTCCCTGGAATCAGACCTGGGTCCAAACTCCAGCTCCTCTGATTTCTGGCTGGGTGTCTTTGGGCAAAGGGGAATCTCACCCAATGTCCTCATCTTTTAAGAAGAAGATGATAACGTTCGGTTTGCCTACTCCACGGCGGAGGTGACAGATCAAGAAATCGGTCTGTGCAAATGCTTTGTAAGCCATAAAGCTTTTGATAAATAACAGGTTTTATTAATAAAAGATAAAAGCACCAATCTTGGGCTGTACCTATTAAAACTGCTTATGCTGCAAGTGACAGAAGACCTAATTCGAACTGGCTTAAACCACACTGGGGTATTTCAGTTTCCATAACTGAAAGGGGCTGAGGAAGGGATGGATACAGGTGAGGTTTAGATTCAAACAATGTCACCAAGGGCCAGAGCCTCCCCATCTCCCACAGTGACCACAACCCCCACATCTTAACAAGATGCCACCCAGAGTAAGGGAGGCCCTCTTTCCAGCAACTTTTGTGTGTATCACATTTCATTGGCTCTCTTTTGGGATAAGATATGCTGGTTGGCTGATGAGGATCAAGGCCCGGTCCCTAGATATGGGGGCGGGATCATGATGCCAATCAAACCGCATTTAGAGGAGTTATTTTATCAGAAGAGTGAGTGGATGCTGAGTCGCAAAAACAACATCTATGGAGTACAGTCCACCCCGTCTGTCTACTCAATATCCACATTCATCCATATCCCCACAAATATACCTTCAAATACCCCAACTCTCTACATCAACATAGGCAACCTCTTTTCCCAAAAGGACAAGCCCCTCTGGTTCTCTAGAACAGAAACTCATAAATGGGATTCATGTGGTCTTGTGTGGTCCGTGAGACTAAACGGTAAATTTAATCACTGTCATGCACTCAGTAAACAGTAATGGACATAACAGGGTAACTGCAGTACAGGAAACAACTCCCAGTCTCACCTATCCACAGCCCATGTCATATCTACCAGAAATCACGTGGATATCCTGCCTCAGCAGTAAGTATACATCTCCCCCAGGCCTGCCTTCTGGAAGGCTCCCCTTTGCCCTTTGCCCTCTGTGGCTCCTGCTCATCTCTGGGAAAATGTCTTCTATGAGTTGTCCTCCATGGACCATATGACATGTGCATCGTGGAGGATGGCCCTTCTTCGGGGTGCAGTGTTTTAGTGGCTCAGTTCCTATGCTATGAGTTTAGAGACCTGGAGATCACAGATCACTGTGGGCCAAGTTTGTGGTTTCTGTGGCACAATGACACCCTTAAAAAGTTAATGCAATCCCAGTTTATCTGCTTCTGGCTAATGCCATGGTTAGTAATGATAATCAGAGATCCTCTTTTATTTATTTATTTATTTTTGGTCTTTTTGCCTTATCTAGGGCTGCACCCACGGCATATGGAGGTTCCCAGGCTAGGGGTCTAACAGGAGCTGTAGCTGCCGGCCTTCGCCACAGCCACAGCAACGCGGGATCCGAGCCGCGTCTGCAACCTACACCGCAGCTCACGGCAACGCCGGATCCTTAACCCACTGAGCAAGGCCAGGGATCGAACCCTCTACCTCATGGTTCCTAGTCGGATTCGTTAACCACTGAGCCACGACGGAAACTCCTTCTTTTACTTTTGAATGGAACCGGTTCAGTTTAATCTGCTCTATCTTGGAAGACCTTGCTGAGGAGTTATCGGCATACTCCAAAATCTGAAATATCCTTTCATGTTAAAGTCTTGAGAAGCACACAGCCTGAATCTCAAAGCTTAAGAGGCAACAGGTTAGCCAGCTGTTTACTATGACATGAAAAAGAATTACTAAATTCTCATATCAGTTCTTTCCCCTTCACCCACATGTCTCTGCTTAGCCTTGCAACATCCCACTTCTGGCATTAGATTCTGTATCTGTTAGGAATCTCCTGGTTGCAACTCAAACTAACTTGGGCAGAAAAGAAATTTAATACGGGGGCTCAGAGAACTGAAGGAGACCGGGAATCATGTTTGGGAAAGCTCAGCAGTGATCCCCTTGGAGGAACTGCCTGGTCGGTGCTGGCGGGGGGTGGGAGGGGGCACTGCAGCTGATCCCTGCTGATTTGCCCTCTGCTCAAAATTCCAGTCCCAGGGAAGGAACGTCAGATTGGTCAAGCTTGCGTCACCTGCCCACCTCATGGCTAGGAGTAGGTAGAACCTGTTAGGCTCTGCTTGGTGCAGAAGAGATGATTCCAATAAAGGAAACTAGGGTGCCGTTAGGGAGAAGTGATGCAGAGCAGGTCAAATCCCACAGACTCCCTGTGCCTAGCAACGTTGGTCATATGGCACCGTGGCTGCTATTCCAATTCAGTCATGGCAGGTGGATCAAAATGAAAACAAGTTGGATAGATGCTTAGAGGAAACCAAATGGCAGTTAGGTGAATGACAAGGACGATGAGTCCTCCCAACAAGCACTTGTCCTTTTTTTTTTTTTGTCTTTTTGCCTTATCTAGGGCCGCACCTGAGGCATATGGAGGTTCCCAGGCTAGGGGTCTAACAGGAGCTGTAGCTGCCGGCCTTCGCCACAGCCACAGCAACGCGGGATCCGAGCCGCGTCTGCAACCTACACCACAGCTCACGGCAATGCCAGATCCTTAACCCACTGAGTGAGGCCAGGGATTGAACCCGCAACCTCATGGTTCTTAGTCGGATTCGTTAACCACTGAGCCACAATGGGAACTCCAGCACTTGTCCTTTGATGTCATCTTCAGGGACAAAAATCTCATTTACTCAGGCTCTTAGGGGTAAAAGTGTAACATAACAAAAACATGCTTTAATTGATGCCTGTTTGTTCATTGCTGATATTTGTATCTAAGAAATAAATACAAATGTATCTGGCTGTCAGCATATGATTTGAGCTCAGAAGCTAGAGATTTACTCTTCTTATTCACTCATTTAATGAACCATTTGATACATATTTATTGAGCAGTTTCTTAATCCTGGGCACTGTCTAGAAGCTAAGGAGATATGAACGTGAATAACACAGTCTCTGTCCTCAGAGGCTTAATACTACTTGTGGTTGATACAAGTAGTAGCAATACTTCAGTCTATTGGAAGGAATGGTTCCATGTGAAGGCTTTGAAGTCAGACATGGAAAAGTGCAGCACTGGGTTTAAATCCCAGCCATGGGATCTTGGGCAAGTTACTTAAGCTCTCCAAACCTCAGTTTTCTCATCTTTATAATGGGGATAATAATAGTTCCTAATTCAAAGGGTTGTTATTCTCCTCCAATTGATTAATAGATTCAATGTAATCCTGATCAAATCCCAGCATATCTTTAAAATGGAAACTGATAAACACAACGAGTCTGAAATATATACTGAATACAAAGAGCCAAGAACAGCCAAGACAATCTTGAAGAATAGAGCAGGAAGGATCACATTTTCATTTAACAGGCCTTGTTGTAAGCCTACAGTAACTCAGACTCTGCAGTATTTTGGCCCAAGAATAGACAAATAGACTAGGAGAACAGTCTAGAACCAGACCAACACATATAGGTCACTTAATTTATTAATTTGTGACAAACACAGTACTGCAGAACAGTAGGGAGAGGATTTTTTTAGTGACAATACTCTTTGTGTCTGGTTTATTTCATTTAGCACAATATCTTCAAGTTTCATCCATATTGTAGTATATGCCAGAATTTCAATCCTTCTTATAATACAAGGCTGAATAATATATCTTTTGTTTATTCATTCATTGGTTGATAGACATTTAGGTTGTTTGCACCTTTGGGGTATTATGAATAATGCTACTTTGAACTCTGGTATACAGACATCTGTGTAAGTTCTGGCTTTCAATTTTTTTTTTTTTTTTTTTAGAGTATATATTCTGAAGTGAACTTACTGGATCATATGCTAATTTCACGTTTACTTTTTTTTGACAAACTGCCATCCATTTTCTTTTCCTTTTTTTTTGTCTTTTTGTCTTTTTATGGCCACACCTGCAGCATATGGAGGTTCCCAGGCTAGGGGTCAAATCGGAGCTGACCTATGCCACAGCCACAGCCACAGCAATGCAGGATCTGAGCCACGTCTGCAACTTATACTATAGCTCACGGCAATGCCAGATCCCTAACCCACTGAGCAAGGCCAGGGAGCAAACCCGCAACCTCATGGTTCCCAGGCACATTCGTTTCCACTGAGCCATGACGGGAACGCCCGCCATCCATTTCCCATGGTGGCTCACCATTTTACATTCTCATCAGCATTGTACAAGTTTTCCAATTTCTTAACGTCTTTGCCAACACTTATTCTCTAGCTTTGTTTTTGATAATGACCATCCTAATGGATATGGTCCAGTTTTTAAATTTACTTATTGTACTCTAAATGAATGTCTCACTTTGGCTCATCATGGTCACTGGTCACTAAACTATGAAATTTAACAATTAACATTTAATGGGCGCGTGTCATAGACACCGAACTGAGTAGTTTATTATCTTATTTAATCCCCACAATGATTTTTTGTCAAACTTTTAATTGAAATATAATATACATAAAGGAAAGTGCACAGATCATAAGTGTGCACTTATGACTAATGCACAATCATAAGACTGATGAGTTTTCACGAAGTGCACAATCATAAGATTGATGGGTTTTCACAAAGTGAATATAGTGATGTGACCAGATCTAAAGCTAAAACATTACCATCATCCCAGGAGTCCCCTTGGTGCCCTCTCCCAGTTTTACCCAGGCTCCTACTGCCCACCACATCCCCCCAAAAAGCAATGAGAACTAATATACCAACTTTTAAAAACCCATAGATTAGTTTTGCCTGTTTTTGCATTTTATAAATAGAATCACAGAATACAAATTCTGTTGTGTATTGCTTCTTTTCCTAAGTATATGTCAGATTCATTCGTGTTCCACACATAATAATAGTTCATTTATTCTCTGTTAACCTAAAACAATAAAATAGCTAGTTATTTCACCAGCAAAACAGGTTTATTCAGGAGCAGCAAAGAATGGCAATTTGGGACATGCAACTATGGCAGACCACAAGCAAATCCAATAAAGCACAGGAGAGGAAATTCTTTTATAGAAGAGAAAGGGGAAGTTGGGAGGGGCCGTTATGAACAAAAAGTCCATTGGCGGAAACTGGGGGTTGGAAGTATAATGGCTTTTCATTGGCTGGGCTCTGACAGCTCTCATTGGCTGAGCTATTGCCAGTCAAGGTGAAAACCTTTCTCCTGCTGGTCCTAGTAAAGTAGTATCACTTCCTGCTAGAGATGCAAAATACATCTCTTCTTGTTGGGATCTGTATTGACATGGACAGGTACATATGTGAAGCCTCCCCTTCTGGCCTCCTGATTTCATTTTTGTGAGGTGTCCCTTTATTAATTTTCACATCTTATTGCTAAATGGTATTCAATTGAATAATTATATCACAATTTATTTATCCACTCTACTACTGAGGGATATTTTGGTAGTTTCCCATCTTAGGCTATTACTAATAGTTCTGCTGTGAACATTCTTTTGGTAAGTATCTTTTGATGAACATCATCAAAAGAACATATGTACACACAATTCTATTGGGTATTTACCCACCAGTGAAACTGCTAAATCATATGATATGCAAATGTTTAGCTTTAGTGGATATTTCCAAAGGGGTTGATAAATAGACATCTACCATAGAATATGAGAGTCTGAGAAGCTCTAAACACTTGCTCACATTAGGTATCATTTCTCTTTTCCATTGTAGCCATTTTGGTGAATGCTATGGTCTGAATGTTTGTGGCTTCCCCAAATCCTTATGTTGAAACCTAATCTCCAATGGGATGGCATTTAGAGACATGGCCTTTAGGAAGTGATTAGGTCATGAGGGCAGAGTCCTCAAGAATGGGATTAAAGGCCCCAGAAATATTCTTTATCCCTTCTAGCTGTGTGGTTACAGCTAGAAAGCACAGTCTGTGGACCAGAAGGTGGGTCTTCATCAAACACTAAATCTGTGCCTAGACCACGGGACTTTTCAGCCTCCAGAACTGTGAGAAAAACATTTCTGTGATTTACTAGCCACTCAGTCTATGGCATTTTGTTACAGCAGCCCAAATAGACTAAGACTGAATACATGGTGGCATTGCTTTGTGTTTTTAATTTGCATTTATTTGATGAACAGTGAAACTGAACCTTATTTTCATGTGTGTTGAATATCTTTCTTTGTGCGGTATCTGTTTTTTTTTTGCCTATTTTTCTATTGATTTGTCTTCCCTCACTAAATGTTGAAAGTTCTTTGTATATTCTACAAACGAGTCATTTTTATATTGCATGTTGCAAATGTCTTTTTCTCAGTTGCCTTTTCACTCTTCTATGTCTTTTGATAAGTACAGGTTTTAAATTTAGTCCAGTTTATTGTTTTATTTTAATGGCTAATACCTTCCATGTCCTGTTTAAAAATCTTTCATCTTCCAAGGTCATAAAGACATTTTATGTTTCATTTTAGAATATTTATCACTTTTCCTTTTACATTTAGATGTATAAGGCGTCTGAATAAATTTTTGTGTATTGCATGAGATAGAAATTTGAGATTTTTTCCCAAACGCACAGCCAACTGAAAATGAATTACATTGCAAATTGAGCCTAGCCCAAAAACTAACTCCTTTCTGACATATGTCTACGGAATACTAGTTAGAATTAGCTGATCGATTAATGTTTAAAAATTAATTTGCTAGATCTTGTTCACGCATCTAGTATTTGCTAGTTTAGCTAGGTTGGCAAGGAAAGGCCTCTCAGAGCTGACATTTGAGCTCAGACCTGATTAATGAAATGATTAAAGTAGAGCTGGGAAAGGAAACCCCTGGAAGAGGAAACAGGTCAGTAGGTAAAAGCTTGATGTGTTCAAGGTACCCGATAAGAAGGCCGGTAGGGCTGAACCATAATGTTCAAGAGGTTGAGAAGCACACGGTCATTCTTTCAAATGTGAGATCACAGGAAAACGAACCAGACTGGCATCTCCACGGGACAAGGGAGCAGTGCCCACAAAATGCTGAGGGCAATTCTGTCAAGAGTGAGGCCACAATCAAGACATTTCAGGCTCACAAGACCTTAGAAACTTTCCCTAGAAAGCAAGCGTTCTTAGGACTTTCACGCAGTGGTCTGCTCCAGCATGGCGAGGACAAGAAGAGGACGACAGGGGCTGGCCGGAGGACCTGAGGAGGGAGCACAGCCGTGAGAGCAGCGCGCCTTCCCCTGGGAACACTGTGCGGCTGCTGCAGGTTCGTTAGAGGTTTGTGAGTATTTTTAGCTTCTGCCTGTGCCCCTTCCAGTCGCCGCTCTACCAGGCTGCTCAGGTAAACTTGGCAGAATTTGAGGTTTACCTTCTCCTCTCAGTTTAAAATCCTCCAATAGTTCCCCATAAATTCAGAATCAAATCCAACTTGCGGTGTGATGGGAGGGTCCCTTTGTCGTTGGCCCCCACCCATCTCTCACCGCTCTGGATGACAGCTCACACCCTCTGCCACCTTTTAGGGACTTCTTACGGCTACTTGCCATTCCAGAGCCTTTGCATATGCTGCTCTCTCTTTGCGAGGGGACTCTTCTTCCCCTCTTTTCCCTGGTAAAGGCCTCCTTAATTTTTCAAAGCTCATTATCTCGGGGAGAACGTCCTTGGCCACCTTGTGCACCCCTCCTCCCACCACTGGTTTCATTCCCTTCGGTTTTATCCTGGATTTCTCTGCGGTACCTCTGGTACTAATCTGTCTCTACTTAATTGTTTGCTTATTCACTGCTCTCCTCACTAGATAATTATCTCCTTCTGAGAGTAGGAGATTGTTTTCATCATTGTCGAAGTTTCTAGAATGGCTTCTCTGCAGCCAGTTTGCTTAGGTTAAAATTTCTGCCACATCGCTTGCTCTCTCCTGTCTCAGGAACCCCGAGTCTTTCCCCCTGTAGCACCTGGCACAGAGAAGGCGCTCAGGAAGGTGTGTGAAATGAATCCCAGCTGATGGGCAGAGTTCCGGGTGGGAACCTCTCAGCAGGGGGAGAAAGGATAACTCACTCCAGTCAATCTT
Source organism: Catagonus wagneri (assembly GCA_004024745.2). NCBI lineage: Eukaryota > Metazoa > Chordata > Mammalia > Artiodactyla > Tayassuidae > Catagonus > Catagonus wagneri. The sequence goes on along the minus strand of PVHT020001178.1, from coordinate 3,172,600 downwards.
TTTCTTTTTTCTTTTCTTTTCTTTTTTTAAGGGCTGCACCTGAGTCTGCGACCTACACCACAGCTCACAGCAAGGCCAGATCCTTAACCCACTGAGTGAGGCCAGGGATTGAACCCGAAACTTCATGGTTCCTAGTCGGATTCATTTCCACTGTGCCACGATGGGAACTCCCCCTCCAGTAAATCTTGATCCCTCCCCTCCCCTCCGCTCCCCAGGAGGAGAGCTCAGCTTCCTCTCCAGGACTGTTATGCCCTGAGGGTTGTGAGGAAAATCTCAAAAATGCAGCTTTTTTTTTTTTTTGTTCGCCCTTATCCATGTGTTGACCTAAGGAATTCAGGATATCCCAGAGAGCAAAAATTTCCCAAATATGTCACTGTCTGACCATTCTGATGAGGCTGTCTAAATATGGTGTGTTACCTTCGGACACAGATTTCCCTCTATGTGGTGTCCTAACGAGGGACCACCAGGAGGAGGCCAGGGTGTCATGAACCCGTGCTGTAGACGGAAGACCTCGCGATCTTCTCTAAGCTCCTCAGAGCCCACAAACTCACATAAGTTGTCAAGAGTCTACAGGAAGAGGTCCCTGACCCCCCCCCGGGGGTCCTTCTCCTCCAAAAGTGAATATTCTTTTTGTTCTTGTGGTGGAAGCAGCATCCACGTAGGACTGCTCTACTCTGAGTTTCTAGGAGCAAGAGAGCTGACACCCTCCACGTAGTCACAGATCTGGAGGAGAGTCCAGATTGTGAGCTGATACATAGCAACATTGCGACGGCCAAAAAGTGGAACTCAAATGCCCATCAACACATGAAGATAAATAACATGAACGCAGAAAAAGGAATGAAGTACTGACACACGCCAACATGGATGAACCCTGAAGACATGATGCTAAGTCAAAGAAACCAGACACAAAAGACCACATATTATATGATTGCACTTAGATGAAATGTCCAGAGTAGGCCAATTTCTAGAGATAGATTAATGGTTGCTTAGGGCTGGTGGGGACAGTTGGGAGAGATGATGCCATGGCTGCTAATGGACAGGGGGGTTCTTTTCAGAGTGATGAAAATGTTCTAATATTGACTGTGGTGATGGTTGCACAACTCTGTGAATATACTAAAACCCACTGAATTGTACACTTTGAATATGTGACTTGTATCCCAATAAAGCTGTTAAAAAGAGATAGATCTAGAAAAGAGCTGGGGGTGGTGAGGGAAAAGGAATTGCTTGTGCTATCTAAGTGTTTTCCCGTGTATCTATTCCTGCAAGCAGTCACCTTGCAGGTGAAGAAGCAAGCTCCTAACAGTGGGTTTGAGACAAATTTCTGATCATTAACCCTTCCTCCCCCAGCTCAGCAGAGAATAGTCAGATATCAGAGTAGGCTGTAGCTGGGTAGCCTTTAAGGCTCACTTTTGCAAACTCTGAGCTTCTCTATTTCCTTCTTTCTTCTTCTCTTTAGGGACCCAACTGTCATACAGGGAGACCAAGTGGACTAGAGCTTGGCTTACAGAACTAGGACAACCAGTCTGTCTGGAAAGTTCATTGGGTGCAACACTGATTCTGGGGACTTCAAGTGCATGTTGAATCAAGTGCTTGTCAAATTCAAGGTTGCCCTGCAGCTTTTCTCTCTGCAAGATGCTGTAAAAGATGGTCCCTTTCTGGAGAAAGCTTGTAGTCAAGAAGGGAGACTGGCCAATTCATGTCAAGAAAGAGCTCAGGGATGCAGGTCAAGTTCCTGCTTTCTTCTCGATGAGATATTCAACTTGAAGCTGGCCAAGGGATGTCAGCTATGGGCAGGAGGTATGACACTGACCTGTTCATGTATGCCATCAAATTTCATTCAACATGTAAAACAAACGACAAATGCCATTCTCTGTCAAACTGCACACTGAGATTGTACCCCTCAAAGCAATGTGGGTCTGACTTACTCTAAGAGCTAGGAGGCATAGGGTGAGGGCACACTCAAGCCATTGCCAGAGAAAGAAACAGAGTCTGCTGGAGTATTCCAGAACTCTGCCTTGAATACATAAGACTGATGTAGTGGGGCAGGAACAGCTGGACACGTATACCAATGTGGGGCACACCCAGGGTTAACCATTAGTATTTCGGATCCTGAAAACAGTGTCATACTACGGTCGTCAGGGCTGTGTTGTAATAAATGCTGGCTTGTTTCATGTTGCTTTGAGTCTCCTGATCCACTCAAATATGCCACCAAAAATTCTAGTATTTGACAAAGCTGAGAGCCACAGATTATCTACTTGTCCCCTCAAGTCCCCCTCTGATTAAGATCATCAGGTAAAATACGGGACACCCAGTTAAATTTGAATTTGAAAGAAATGAGTACTTTTTTAGTGTGTGTCCCATGTAATATTTGTTTATCTGAAATTCAAGTTTAATTAGGGGTCCTTTTTTTTTTTTTAGGGCCGCAGGCTAGGGGTTGGATCGGCACTATAGCCACCAGCCTACTCCACAGCCACAGCAACACAGGATCGAAGCTATGTCTTCAACCTGCACCACAGCTCACACCACCACCAGATCCTTAACCCACTGAGTGAGGCCAGGACCGAACCTGTGTCCTCATGGATGCTAGTCAGATTCGTTTACGCTGAACCACGACGGAAACTCCAAAGTCTTCTATTTTTTATTTGCAAAATCTGGCAACCTTACCTCGGATTTCCTTCTGGTCACCACATAATGATAAATGCAGCCCCACCTCAGGGCTAACATCTTGTAATGTGCACCACCTAGTGGTACATGAACAACGAGGAAACCAAGAAACAACCTGAAAACAGCAATCCAGAAAGCTGACAACCAACAACTAACTACGCTTTACTTTTTAAATTCTTAAAAAGAAATTTTGACTTACTCTTTTGGATGTGGTGTCTGTGATCAGATCAACAGCTTAGCGTGTCCAGCGAATACCTGAAATCCCTGGTATATCAGCCAGTGTTGAAGCAGCACCTCTCACTGGGCTGAGGCCTTGCCTCCTCAGTTAACACCTAAAGGCGAATACACAGCCTGGTCCTTCATCTGTCGTGGTTCCTAGCGTTCCCGGTGATTACTTTACAATAAGCACATGGCATCCAGCCACATCAGTCAAGTATAACAAATGTCGGGCTGGTGCAGTTTTATTAAACACAACCAGGCCTATAGGGAGACTCGAGGAAGTTTGCCGTTTTGCCAAGAGGGTATAGGCTAAGTGCAAGAGGGAACTGGCTCCATCCAATGGGCTGCTGGCTGCACGTTGCAATCACCTGGGTGTTTTTAAAACTACCAGTGCCTGTGCCTCTCCCTCTTCTCTTCCCTTTTCCTCCTTCCCCCTCCTCTTTTTCTCCTTCTGTTTAAATTGTGTGAGTTTATACCTCCGTGTAGTATTACTTTAGAAAGTAGTGCAGCAGGCAGGGCCGAAGACAGTAAGAGATGGGCACTGAAACTGGACTTTACTTTTTTTTTCTTTTCTTTTTTTTAGGGCGGCACCCTTAGCATATGGAGGTTCCCAGGCTAGGGGTTAAATCGGAGCTACAGCTGCCGGCCTATGCCACAGCCACAGCAACGCAGGAGCCGAGCTGCATCTACGACCTACCCCACAGCTCAAGGCAGTGCCAGATCCCTGACCCACTGAACAAGGCCAGGGATCGAACCTGCATCCTAGTCGGGTTTGTTACCGCTGAGCCACGACAGGAACTCCTTCACTTTATAACTTGAGATGTTTTACAGACATAGTCTCATCCTCAGCATATCCACCAAGACCATCTCTGTGTTCTTTAGTTTTACAGACAAGGCTGAAAGGCAGGGGAGCTTCCCTGTCTCGAGTTCAGTTTCTGTGCTTCTGTGATTTCCTAACAGATACCCATTATGAGACGCTATAGAAACGCTATTGGCACTTTAGCCCAGGTGAAAATTCTAAAGCTCAATTTGTTCTTTGAATAGGTTTTAGAATAAGCTGGTGGGTGAGAGTTTGGGGATGGAAATTTAATTTCAAATACTCTCCAAATTAACACGGTGTTTCTATAGTTATAATAGTAACAATGACGAAAACTAATACCTGCGATTTCTGGAGAGTCTCTTATTGGCAAGACATTGATCAGGCTGTTTCACACACATTATCCTTTTTAAGTCTCAGAGCAACCCAGGCGGCCAGGGACTATATCGCCTTATTACACACGAGCGGACTGAGGCTCAGGATTTGTATTTCCTAAGAGGACACAGGTGGTGAGCAGCATGGCTGTTTTCCACACCCAACTTTGTCTGACTGCAAAGCCTTTGCTCTTCCTGCTCTGATATCCTGCCAAGACTGCAATGCATAGTTCTGCAGATTTCCTTCCCCTCTGGGCTCGGGCTTGTGATGGAGAGCCCTCTGCCAAGTCACTCACATGTCAATGACACTTCATTGCCAGCCACAGCCACCCAGTATTATAAGGCCCTTGAAACCAGACTTTGAAAAGTATTCACTTCCCTTTGGCTGGCTCAAGAAGTCAAAAAGCAGTTTCCATTTCTTATGGCACTTACCTCTGGGTAGCTTACCTCGGGGAGGCCTCACTGGGACTTTGGTGATATTAAATCCTCTCTAGAGATCCATGGAGCCCTCCTTGGAAGGAGGAATAGGAAAACAAACAACCATTTGTGAAAGGAAGAGTGGAGCTATACCAACCCAGAAACCGCGTTTTAGAACCAATCCATTCCTCATGTTTTAAGGTCCCTTGCACTAAAGAATCACCTCCTCTGGGAAACCTTCGGGACCTGCCTCTGCCCAGGCCCATGACCTGCTGCTCCCTCTACTTGGCCCTGGCCTCTGTTCTCCTTCTCACACTCTGCGGTTAGATGGTTTGTGGGAGTGTATGCACTCACACCTCTTTCTCAAGACAGCGAGCTCCCGGGGTGGAGCAGAGTGGGTCCAGACTGGCTCAGCTTCCGCACTGAGTCTGGGGTATCCAAAGAGATGGGGTCCCAGGGAGTAGTAGGAGGCAGTGGGCTGGAAGGAGGCGCCCCTGCTGGATTCTACTTGGGGGAGGGGGGTCAGGATGGCATGGATTAGCCACTGGGGAGGGCTTTGAAAATCTTCATGGCGTTATGGTACGGTCAGCCTTGTCCATGTCTCATGTCATGGCCTGTGGTTTCTCTGGACCCTTTTAGCCCCTCCTCTGTGACCCCGTAACTGTCATAGGACTTGACACACTCAACCTTTCATTCAACAAGTACTTCTTGAGAGCCTCTTAGGGACCAGGCACTGTGCTGGGTGCTGGGAGACAACTGTAAACAAAACTGTCAAACAGAACTCCTGCCCCCGTGGCCCTAACAGACATGGGGAAAGGCTTACACTCACCTGGACTGAAAGGTCTTCTCAGTACGCTGGGAGCTCCTTGAAGGTACAGATTAGGTGATATTTACCATTAACATTTTCATTTTATTTTACTTTTTAGTTTATTATGCAATTCACACACCATAAAACGCACCCTTTTAAAGTGGAGAGTTGAGTGGTTTTAGTATATTCACAAGGCTGTGTAAGCATCACCACTACCCAGTGGCAGAACATTTCATCCTCCTGGCAGTAAACCCCATGCCCATTAGCGATCACCCGCCATTCCCCCTGCTCCCAGTCCCTGGAAAACACTAAGCTACTTTCTGTCCTGTGGGTTTGCCTTTTCCAGACTTTTCATGTAAATGAAAAGCGATCATGCAATAATGTGGTCTTCTGGAGTTCCCGTCGTGGCTCAGCAGAAACGAATCTGACTAGCATCCATGAGGAAGCAGGTTCGATCCTTGACCTTGCTCACTGGGTTAAGGATCCTGTGTTGCCATGAGCTGTGGTGTAGGTCACAAACGCGGTTTGGATCCTGCGTTGCTGTGGCTGTGGTGTAGGCTTGCAGCTGTAACTCCGATGCAACCCCTAGCCTGGGAACCTCCCTGTGCCTCGGGTGTGGCCCTAAAAAGATAATAATAATAGTAATAATAATAATGATAATAATAATGTCGTCTTCTGTGTCTGGCTTTCACTTAGGTGATGTTTCCAAGGCTCATCCATGTTGCAGCATGGATCAGGGCTCTATCCCTTTTTATTGTCAATAATATACCACCTTCGGCTTATGCAACCATGGGGGGATGGACGGTTAGTTACTTTTGCAGTTTGTACCTCCGTGTCTTCCTCCTTGCTCTCCCTCTCTCTTGCCTCTCTCTCCTCCATCGCTACCCTGCGCCCTCCCTCTTCCTGCTCTCCTCTCTCAGATGCTTGTTATCCCACACCTACCATGGTATGGACACTGGGATGAAACATCTCATAAAGGTCTAAGATAAAATGAAAGGCACTGTTTAAACATGTTTAAATAAATGCTTTAACATAGTTTTAGGTGTATTAAAAAGTTGCTAAGATTGTACAGAATTCCCATATGCCCATTCCCCAGTTCTCCCCATTGTTAACATCTTACTGTGACATTTGGTCCACCTACGGAGCCAGCACTGTTTCCTTACTATTAACTACATTTTATTCAGATTTTGCCACTTGTTCCGTAATGGCCCTTTCCTGCTCCAGGATGCCATCCAGGACACCATCATGCATTTAATTATCATCACCTCTGATCTGTGATGGTGTCTCGGGAGAACTGGTCAGGCTCTTGGTAGAGTGGCCCTCTGCTGGGGTTTGTGTAGTGTTTTTCTCATGGTTAGATGGGGCTGATAGGTTTTCAGGAGCAGACCGCAGAGGTGAATGAAGGCAACATTTTAAAGTTGCTGTGGAAAGCTCTGGAACTAAGAAATGAGACCAGATCTTTCAGGATTATTTAGAAAAATCAGGAGACTTTGAAATGCAGAAGTGTATGGACGTATTCCCTGGTCTATTTCCAAAGAAAGCCGTACGTTGCTTATCCTCACGGTGGTGAAGAAATGAGACTTTATGTGACATATAAATAATAGGTGACATGTATTTCTTCTTCTTCTTTTTTTTTTTTTTTTTTTGGTCTTTTTAGGGCTGTACCCATGGCATATGAAGGTTCCCAGGCTAGGGGTCTAATTGGAGCTGTAGCCGCCAGCCTACACCAGAGCCACAGCAACGCGGGATTCGAGCCGCATCTGCAACCTACACCACAGCTCATGGCAATGCCAGATCCTTAGGCCAGGGATTGAACCTGTGTCCTCACGGATGCTAGTCGGGTTCATTAACCACTGAGCCACGACGGAACTCCCCATATTTCCTCTTTTTTAAAAATAAGAGTTACAACACTTATTTAACATCCTCTCTTGCTTTTTTTTTTTTTTTTTCGCCACACTGGCAGCATGTGGAAGTTCCCAGGCCATGGATTGAATCTGAGCCACACAGCAGTGACCAGAGCCACAGGGGTGAAAACACAGGCGCCTTAACCCTCTAGGCCATTAGACAACTTCCGACGTGTGTTCTTTCTCTCCTGTTGGCTCTACTGTGTAACTTTGACCCTGAGTCAAGCCCTCTTTCTTGGCGTCTGTAGGATTAGGAGGCTCAAACCGATGCTTGCCAAGCCCTCTTCCCAGCAAGTCCACGGGTTGGCCTCCCGTTCTTCCATCTTGGTCCCAGGCTGCTGAATTCCGGTGGCATCTGTCCCCACAGGATGTGCCCACCCCAATCCCATTTTAAAACCTTCCTTGTGTCAAATGATGCAACTGACAAGGGCTTAATCTCTAAAATATATGAACAATTTATACATCTCAACAGCAAAAAAGCCAACAACTCAGTTGAAAAATGGGCAAAGGACTTGAATAGACATTTCTCCAAAGAAGATATGCAGATGGCCAACAAGCACTTGAAAAAAATGCTCAACATCACTGATTAGAGAAATGCAAATCAAAACTACCACGAGATACCACCTCACACCAGTCAGAATGGCCATCATTAACAAGTCCACAAACAACAAATGCTGGAAGGGGTGTGGAGAAAAGGGAACCCTCCTGCACTGTTGGTGCGAATGTAAGCTGGTACAACCACTATGGAAAACAGTATGGAGGTACCTTAGAAAACTATACATAGAACTACCATATGACCCAGCAATCCCATTCTTGGGCATATATCCGGACAAAACTTTCCTGGATCAAGACACTTGCACATGCATGTTCATTGCAGCACTATACACAATAGCCAAGACATGGAAACAACCCAAATGTCCATCGACAGATGATTGGATTAGGAAGATGTGGTATATATACACAATGTAATACTACTCAGCCATAAAAAAGAATAAAATAATGCCATTTGCAGCAACATGGATGGAGAGACCCTCATACTGAGTGAAGTAAGTCAGAAAGAGAAAGACAAATACCATAGGATATCACTTATATCTGGAATCTAATACACTGCACAAATGAACCTTTCTACAGAAAAGAAAATCAGACTTGGAGAACAGACTTGTGGTTGCCAAGAGGGTGGAGGAAGGAGACGGATGGTATGGGAGTCTGGGGTTAATAGTTTTAGACTACTGCCTTTGGGATGGAAAAGCAAGGAGATCCTGCTGTATAGCACCAGGAACTATGTATAATCACTTGTGACGAATCCATATATGTATGTGTAACCGGGTCACCATGCTGTACAGTGGAAAAATTGACAGAAAACTATAAACCAGCTACAATGGGGAAAAAAAGAAAAAACAACTTCCTTGTAGACAAACACACTGAAAAAACAACCCTAGCCCTTGGCAGTATGGATCTCTGCTTTGAGAAGCCCGGTGAGCATTTCGGGGTGGACGTGCCAGAGAGGGACCCTGGCCTCCCTGCTCCCCTGCTGACACAGCACGAGGGCCGGCGCGAGGAAAGTCACAGGCAGATCCTCACGCCGCACGATGCTGGATGCTCTTTCACCCCAAGGGGCTGTTTTGGTTCAGCAGCTCCTGTGGCTCGAATAAGTTAATCACTGATGATGAGAGATTAATTTGTAACTGGACAGCAGACAAGATAGTTCAGGCTCCGGCGGGGTGGCACTGAACTGTGGCGTGGGCATTTCTCAGAAGACGCCTGCTCTGCAGCTTGGTGCAGAGGCTGAGAACTTCAGATCCGCACTGGTTCCTAGAGGCCACCTGATCCAGAGCGAGGGAAAACGTGCTGAGAAGGCTCCCTTCCCCTCCGTAGCACAGTCGCTGGACTTAGAAAACCTGTCCGGGCCCGCTCAGCAGAAAAGTCCAGTTAAGAGGGAGCATTGGCCGGCCAACCCAGCTGAGGCCAGCTGACCAAACCGTGCGGGAGGGGAGGAGAGGAGGGGACGAGTAAGGAGAGAAGAGGCCACGGAAAGATGTGAAGGATGGACGAGAGCCTGGGGCAGGGGTTGAGGGGAGAGAGAATTCCTACAGCCTGAAGCCCCCATCATGTGGACTGCAGCCCCTCGAGGGCAGGCAGGTCTTTGAGGGTCTCCCTGCCCATCCCGTGTGCATCCCTCTGTCATTCCCACCTCAGCCCCCACTCCCTACTCTGGGCCCAGAAAAGACAGGGGAAGACTGATGTGGCAAGTCTCCTGGGGCCTGATCCTCATGCTCCAAACATCATTACTAGATCAAGTAAAATCGCTCTTTCCTGTCATACTGAACACACGTGGCATTAGATGTTGGCTCTGGGTGCTGCCATTTTGCCAGCTTCAGCTATCTCTGATTTCTAGCCAGGACAGTTTGGGATTCTTCTTCCTTCCTTCCTTTCTTTCTTTCTTCCTTTCTTTCTCTCTCTTTCTTTCTTTCCTTTTTTTTGCCATATTTATTTATTTGCTGAACAATTTTTAAAAAATTACAGATGTCAAGGTGTCATGGCGTCTCACACCTTCATCTGTGTGCATCTCAAAAAAAGGTATTCTTGGAGTTCCCATCTTGGAGCAGCAGGAAGGAATCCGACTAGGAACCATGAGGTTGAGGGTTCTATCCCTGGCCTCACTCAGTGGGTTAAGGATCTGGTGTTGCCATGAGCTGTTGTGTAGGTCACAGACATGGCATGGATCCTGCATTGCTGTGGCTGTGGCGATGGCTGGCAGCCATAGCTCCAATTGGACCCCTAGCCTGGGAACCTCCGTATGCCGAGGGTGCAGTCCTAAAAAGCAAAAAGAAAAGGGGTGTTCTTTTACAAAACCATAATGCCATTATTGTACCCAATAAAATTAACAAAACTTCACTAATCATTACATACTAAATGCCCACAAATTGGGATTCTTAAGTCAAACCTATTTATCAAGGAAGGCCCTGGCAATACTGCCCTGATGGCTGTGGGCTAGGAAGGCTACTCTATGAGGTCACAGTCTCACTAGAGAAAGATAAGGAGAAGGTAAATGGAATAAAAAATAGAACAAGGCCTTGCATTAAAAGGGGGCCCAGAGGAGCTTTCCTGGGGGTTGCTAAGACATGGGCTACCTCCCTAGAAGGTTCTGGGAGCCCAGCTGAATAGTGGGTGACTTGTGCTTGATTTTCCACCAGGAGCCTGCTTCCTGTCATCATGGCTCAATCCCACTGCCCTGGCCCACGAGCGCGGCCTTGCAGGCGCCTGTTTCATTCATGCCGTTCCTTCGACCTGGAACACCCTTCTCTCCTTTCTCCACGCCACTCACTTTGGTCAAGACCCAGCTGAGGCGTCATTTCCAGCAGAAAGCCTTCCAGGAGTCTTCAGGCTGGCCCTCGGCTCCTCCTCTTTGGTACTGAAGGTTCCTTATACCCACTGCAACCACAGCTGTGGTTTCTCAACCCTGACCTCACCCGGGGCGCACATACAAATTGTGCATGGCCGAATCTCGTGGGCCGAGCTTGGGAAGTCGCATTTTTATTCATCTTCATGTGTATTCTGGATGTCAGCCCAGGGTTGGGGCTGTCTTTTCTAATCTCTGTCCCGTGTGCCTGAGCACAGGGCTTAGGTCATGGAGACTACATATTGCTGTGTCCAAACTGCCCCCTAGGCCTGGTAGGAAAAGCTGCAGAAGTGCAAGACCCGGGTCCTTTCATTCACACCATTTCCATCCACTCCCAGCCCCTGCTTTGTGCCTCACACAATGATGGTGATCCGAGAGCAAAGCCCAGTGCATCCTGCCTCACACAGCAGACAGTGGAGTCAGGGAGACAGAGATGAATCAACTTACCTGCTCATATCTTACTGCAAAGTGCACCGTGAACCTCATAAAGGAAAAGCAGAGTGTTCTGAGAACATCTAACAGGATTCTGGCGTTAGTTGGAAGGCCAGGGAAGGCCGAGCTGAGCCCCAAATGAGGGGTGGTGGAGGAAGGGGATGTGTGGGGAGCAGTCACTCTGTTTTCCCAGTGCACTTTTGGAAGCCAGGAGGAGGCCTAGGCGTACAAGCCCGTGCAGAAACTAAGAGGGTCTCCAGATGGAGCTGCTTCTCACACCCACCCCGTGATCTCCCCTTCACTTCTGCTTTTCTGCTGTCTCCTCTTGCCATGAGCCTCTGGGAGATGATGTAAGCAGATCTATTTCTCCAGGCTGAGGGCTACCTGCTAGCATCTACAGTGCCTTTGCCAATTCCCAAAAGGTGCACCTCCCTTTGAACTGACGTCATCTCACGCTGGACACTCGGCTTGGCTAGTGGAGGGCAGGCACCCTCCAACCTCCCCGCTCACCAGTGGAGCATGCTTGTGCAGTGAACATCTTGAACAACCTTCTGTGGTGGCCTTGCTGCAGTCTTGAGCAGAGCGTTCTGGCTTCTTGGCTCCCCTGTAGCTGTAAGATTCCTTTATTCCAGGAGGACATAATTATATCTCAGAAGATGGCCATAGCTCTGCACACTTAGACAAAAATTTATATATACTTTCTGGAGGACCGGGTGTTTTTATTTTCTAAATTGAAAAGAGGATTCTTTTAAATATGATCCAAGAGAGTTCTTTCATATGGTAATTCATACACTCTGGCTGATAAGACCCAGACTTGGCATAAGGTTCAAAGCAGAAATTGTGTTCAGATGAGGCACATGGATGGTTTCTGAACTGATTTGCTTTTAGCTGCTGATGCTGGGATGACTTTGGCCTTTGAGTGGCAGTGGGCCTCAAAATCTTGGTAAAATAAGATATTTTTTAAAAAGTCCAAACTACCCAGAATGAGTGGAAGAAATCCTTGCTATGTTTGGGAGCTGGAAAAGGCAGCATTTTTTGGTGGAAGATAACTCTTACTACACGCTAGTCAAGCTGGAGTGGCCCTGGAGAGGCACCTCATCCAGATCTGTCCTTTTTCCAGTGGGGAAACCGAAGCTTGGAGAGAGCATGTGGACTGCCTTGGGTCACACGGTGAGTGGCAGAGCCAGGCTGACCCCTGATGGGTGCTTCCTTCTGCACCTGAACCTCGCTGACGGCCAGCAGTGCCCAGTGTGAGGACAGGACCAGCTATGTGGGTGACGGTGTGTATGCGAAGGGGAGAGGGGGACACATGGGCTGGAAGACAGGGTGTCTCACCAAATCCAGGGTGGCCCATCCTCTTTCCAACATGGGAAGCTGCTTTTCCTACTTAGGAGGAGTTACAGATAAGCGTCAGCTATGGGGGAGGATGCTAGGGGTAGGGTGGGAACTGGGAAGGAAAAGAGGAAAACAGAAGTTCGCCTTACAGATGCCAGAGGATACACAAGTGGACCATGTGCCACGTCACTGTTCACAAATGACTGTGACACTGATTTGTGTTTTGGTGGGGGAGGGTTGGGTGTCAAGGTGACATCCTACTTTGGGTACCACATCTTTCATCGTCTAACATGGGTGAAAACACTTTCAGCTGTGAAGATAAGATGAGCTGATGGGTACCTGGCAGCCTGAGGGTAGAATCTAGGAGGTGGTAGCATCTCTCAGTAGAGATCCCGCTAAGGTAGGGGGTTTTCTGCTTCAGTTCCCCTAACAATACCCTCAGGGGTATTGGTATTGAGGGGCGTATGCCTCTCCCCACCTCGCAGATAAGTAAACAGAGAAGTTAAGCTCTGCCCAGGTCATTTAGGTCAACAGCACTGAAACTTGGACCCCCAACCCCTGGTTCTGAGCCATTTCCGCCAGGCCAAGCTAGCTTCTCTTAGACTCATTGTAACTTCTGTTGGCTTCAGCTGACACTTCCTCTCTTCGCCTTGGGGCCCTGTCACTCCTCCCCAGAGGACACGTGAGCAGACACGGTCCCTGAATTCAAGTGCATCTGAAGTGTGGTGCCTTGTACATAAGCTCTGATTTGGGAGCCAAGTGTGCTGGCAGCTCAAGCATTTGAGAACGCAAGAAATCAGAGTCCCTTTCCCGAAAATGCAAGATCAGCGGGTGTTGTGGGACATACCTGGGTTGGTTTTCTTTTTCCACCTTGTTTCCCATAGGCTGGAGCACCAGCAGCATGCCAGGACCTGTTCTGAGTCCAGCTTTGAAAGTGAGCACACACATTTCTAGCGGAGGCTGCTCCTGCTCAGGCCTGAGGGGCCCGGGGACCCCCTTTCCTTCTCTTGTCTCCTGCTTCCTCTGCTTCTGATGAGGCAGGGACAACCTGGAACAAAGACCTTCATCATTTCTATTGTGAAACTGGCCTACAGACTAGGCAACTGTGAGTTTTTCATCAATACCCATTTCTCTAGTGAATTACAAGATCTAACTATTAAAAAAATAAAATTTAACATTTCCATTCCGTATGAAGGGTTTAGGTGAATACGGTTAAGAAATATTCTAAAAGTGAAACCGTCTAACTGTGGGTCACATGCAGGAGTCCTGACCAGACTAGGAGTGAGGAGACCTACATTTTGGTCCTGATTCCCTCCAGTTGCCTGTGTGTCTCGGGCAAGTTGCTTAACCTCTCTGGGCCTCCATACTTTTCTAAGGACTCTTTCAGGGCAAACAGTTTATGGTTTCAAACAGGGAGAGAATCTGCTCAATAATGCAGTTCCTTTATGGTGCTGAGTTTCACGCATTCACCACGGCCAAGGATACTGATGAGTTTAAAGTTTTCTCTTGGAGAAGGGAACTTCAGTGCTTTACAATTCTGGCCCTAAGTCTGTGGGTTTGGTAGACCCATCAGGCTGTGGAGTCATATGCATTTTATATTGTAAAAGTAGTTCCCACTTGCTTAAACTAAAATCCTTGAGGTGAAATGGTGTTTCAAAATTCCACTGAAACGTGGCCTCAGAACTAGAGAGTCAGACCATGTGGTCCAAAGTCCTCAGCTTGCAGGTGTGAAGGCCCAGAGTCCAGGAAGGAGGTACCCCAGGACTCCTGGACAATTGGGGCTGGAGCTAGAACCCATCTGCCACATGCCCAGTCTTACTGCCTGTGTCCTCTATGCATAAAACTGAACAAAAGCCAATGGAAGAGTAAATAATTATATCTTAAGAACAACTTTAATACATGTAAATACAGGCCCAGAGATTTTTATTTATATTTTCAGTTTAACACGCATCAAAACCCTGCAGTCTTCAAACACCACTGTGGACATTCAATTTGCATTTCCTGAAGCCACCCCAGTGAGCAACTCTGAAATAAATTAAAAAGAGTGGTCAAGCCTGAATGCACACTGAGGTTTCCATGTGCTCAGCTCAGCAGATTCAGGTATGACCCCTACAGAGCTTGGACTCTGAACTGGCACTAACATTCTCTACGCTCAATGACCATTTCACACAATGAATTCATCTGTGTAATTGTGCTTAGCTGTCCCAAGATTAACTCCATGTTTGCATGAAGATCAAAATGCTTACTTTTAAAAGTTTGGTTTTCTTCCATTTCTGTCTTATCTGGGGAGGTGTTCATGCCTGGAATTTCTTGGGCTTTTCTTTTTTAAATCTCTTCTAGGGATTGGGAATGTGAGGGCAAGAGAATGTGTGTGGGGGCAGGGGGTGCCTTAACTTTTGTTGTTCTTTTTTGGAAACAACAATTGGCAACCATTCTTCACTGTTTGGATGTCCTCTTGCCAAAGGCAACCCAGGAGTTGGAATCTTAAAGTGGGTCACAGAGTTCTTGATTGCCTCCCTCCAGATCCTACGTTAGTTAGGATTCTAGACTTCTGCTTTATTAAAGTGTTCCTCTTTGGGCTGTAACTGAAGAGAACACGTCTCAAGTGTGCATCTTGAAACACTTACATGTGCCCTTGTGGTGCTTAGACCTTCAGTTATTGCTTGCTACCACTTGGTAGTGAAATTCTGTTCTGAGTTTTTTCCAAAGACTGTTGCATCCGAGGGGGGAGGAGGCCGACACTGGGAGCTGCTGGAAGGTGGGTGGTGGGGGTAAACATGATTCAAGTCAAAAGGATTTACTTGCGCTCCTCTTACCTCGTTTGCACCCTAGCCACAAGTTCTGGGAGGCATGCTGTGCTCTGGGGATCGCATGGGGATCGGCAGGGAAAAGGGAGACATTTGAATGGGGTGGGGTGTTTCCACTTAATCATTACCACTGCTGACATCAATGAAAACCGAGTAATGTGGATCGTCTGCATGGGAGCCACGACAAGAGGAAAGGAGGCCAGATCCTGAGCAAGTGATGACAAGGCAGGGGACAGACAGAATCCAAAACTGAGAGGTGGGTAGTGGCATGGCTTGTACTTCATCTGCTATTGGTTAAAGGGTCCAAGCTGGCCTGGCTAGTTCAAGATAATATCAGGAGAGGAGTGGTTGTGTTTTCTAGCACCCCAGTGGGTGCCCAGGACATGAGGGAGCCTTGAGAACAAACAGATTCTTCCCTGAAATAGGAAGGCAACTATTGACTTATGCAAGTAATGCACTAAAAAGGCTTCTTCTAAGTTGAGCTGCAGCTCCTGATCTTTGGACTGACCCCTAGATTTGTCTCAAAACGTTCCTTCCGGAGGAAGGAAACTCCTGAGGCTCTCAGGTAGAGCACTGGCTCAAACAACAATTTCAATCAAGTAGGGCCTCCACCGTCTCCAAGTTGAACCCGCCCAGGCAAATATCCTCAAGACAGTTTCCAAACAAAGATGACAACGTCACCTGAATGGGCATCACCACTGGCTTTCCAAATTCATTTTGTGAAGTTTTAAAAAAAAAGTTTTGAAAATGAAATTCACCTTTAAATCCTATGATTTTTCATCTTCATCATTTCTTTACACACCCTTGACCCTCTTCTCCCTTCCTTCATCACGCTCCTTTGGCAAAACCACAATCTTGGTAAGATCTGACTCGCTGCTTACTTAGCACCTGACCCCCTGTAGCAGAATGAGGCTCGAGAAAAACAGGCTGGCGGCTCCCACTTTAGATTCACAACCTCACACCTGGATGGCTCCTTAGTGCTGCTAGGCCCTCATCCTCTGCATCCCCAGTCAGTACATACTGGCACATTCCACTCAATCCGTATTTGTTGAATGAATGGATTTACATAAATACATTTTATTTAGGGTCACATTGATGCTACAATTGTGCTTGTCCAAGTTTAACAGTGGATTTTATTTGTAAAACATTTTTTTAAAAGTGAGGCGTTCCTGCTGTGGCGAAAAGGGATCAGTGGTGTCTCTGCAGTGCCAGGACGCAGGTTCAATCCCCAGCCTGGCACAGTGGGTTTAAAGGATCCAGCATTGCTTTAGCTGCAGCTTAGGTTGCAACTGTGGCTCAGACCTGATCCCTGGCCTGGGAACTCCACATGCTGAGGGGCAGCCAAAAAAAAAAAAAACAAAACAAAAGGTGAGCACTGGCCTTGGACCCAGAAGACTTGTGTTCCTGCCGCTCACTGGCTGGGTGACCCTAGGTGAGTGTTACTTTCTTCCTGCACCTGGTCGCCTCTATGGAGGCAGCTGGACCAGCACACCAGCAGATGGATAGTCTCTCTAGATGTCAGCCAAATGAGTGAGAGAAAGTCCCTACCTTCTGTTGAAGTTCACAGATCTGTGATTCCTCCTTGAGCCAAGCAAGCCCACAGCGGGGGGTCAATCAGGAAAGGGAGACGTGAGATCACTGACATTTCAAGGAACCAAGAAGAAACACCTGCAGGAGGACATTCCTTTTCTTTATTGATCCACGATTTTAAATTCTGGTCCTAGAAAGAGATTCCAAAGTAAGCAAACCTCTTGTGCTAAAAGCAAACAGTGACTTAGGTTTCGAGCAAACTTTAGACGGAGAGCAGTAGAGAGATGACATTGGACTGGCATTTGGGGACCCAGATTCTAATGCAACTCTGTCACTGACCATCATTCTCACCCTTCTCTTGGGCCTCGGTTTCCTCATCTGCATAATGAGTGAATTGCATTTATTTTTGTGGTTACTGTCCATGAATGGAAAGTAATATTATTTTTACATTTAGAGAGCTAAAATTTTATTCTAAAATACATGTATTTTAAATTAAAAAACTGAGTGGAGAAGTTCCCTAGTGTTCTAGTGATTAAGGATTTGGCATTGTCACTGCTGTGGATTGGGACTGATCCCCTGGCCTTGGGAACTTCCGCATCCTGCAGACATGACCAAAAACCAAAAACAAACAAACCCGAGTGGGTTTCAATAAAATTCTTAAGCAGTAGTGTGTGTCCTACACAGATACAACATAGGGCAGGTTCCCAGGGGTTTGGTGGGTGGCACTCCCCAGCCCCAAACTGGCACCATTCAGACAGGCGAGGTTCCTCTGACATTACAGTAGTGTTTACAATACCATTTAGATTTACTGGTTAAATCAGCTTTTGCTCTTTTTTTTTTCTTTTTAAATAAATGTTTACCTTTTCCTGCTAACTACTGTATAAAACTTGGAACTATGCAAAAACATGTAGAATAAAAGAAAACGTTTCTAAAAAATATAAGGAACAAAACGAAAAATCTCTTGTATCTCTGCTCAGAAAGAACCACTCAATACGCTGGAAAGTTTTTCTTCCTCAGTGCCCAAGCATAGCTGTTATTATAATGTATATGTTATATTTTTGTGCCTATTTTATTTCCTTAATGTTATAACCTAAGTGTGTCTGCATACCATTCAAAATTCTTCATATATTATTTATTTATTTGTTTGTTTGTTTTTGCTTTTTTAGGGCTGCACCTATGGCATATGGAGGTTCCTAGGCTAAGAGTCTAATTGGAGCTATAGCTACTGGCCTGGCACAGCCACAGCAACACCAGATCTGAGCCATATCTGTGATCTACACCACAGCTCATGGCAACGCTGGATACTTAACCTGCTGAGTGAGGTCAGGGATCGAACTCAAAACCTCATCATTCCTAGATGGATTTGTTTCCTCTGCACCACGATGGGAAATCCTCTTCATACACATTTGGCCATAAAGTCTTTAACACAGAGAAGCCCCATAGCGGATTTAACCATTACCCAAATATTGGACATCTGGGTTATTTCCAGTTTTGTTCATTAAAATGTTGTGATGGATAGCTTTATGCATCTCATTTTGCTTGCACTTGGGATGGTTTCCTTACAGTAATTCCAGAAGCAAGCATTCCTAGGTGGGAAGATTTTTAAGGCTTTTGGGATACAGATTGCTAACTTTTTCCAAAGGCGTGGGACCTGACGGTACTCAGATCTGACCCCACGTGATGGGACACACTGGGGCTTGTGTATGTAAGGTGGGCTTTTTATCAGAAAGAGCTCAGACTTGGCCACGGTGGGGCAGTTACCCAACTTCACTGTCTCCTGCTGGTGTGTGTCTGACCAATCCCTCCCCAATAGGAAGTGCTCCCATTTCCACTTAATGAACTTCACCTTAAGTGATTCCTTCTTTGTGTGGAGATCAACAACCGTTTTCTGGAAAATTACTTGTCGCAACAGCCTAATGTATTTTCTCTGCAGCTGAGCTAGGAAAGGTTTGATTAAACATCCTGACTTTAGGGAATAAACCTAAAAGGCTCCCCCTCTTTCTGGGTACCCAGGACCTGCAGGTTTAGCATCTCACTAAATCCCACCAAACAGCTTTCCCCAAAGTCCACTACATAGAACACTGGTTCCACAGGAAGCACTTCTGCATTCCTTGCAAAGAGGACTCTGCTGCTTGGAAAAGGCTGTGTTCATCAAAGTTAGAAATCGGTTCTGATACTGGAAAGCCCAGTTTCTCTCTGCAGCCCCACACGCTCCTCCTGAAACAGCCTGGCCAGGCATCATTCACCCCCTTTAGAGGAAAGGAAACAGAGACCCAGAAAGCCTCAGGGACCTGCAGAGCTGGGACTGGGATTAATGTTATCTAATGCCTATTCCAGTTTCCTTACTTCAAAAGACTGTCCAAGGTAATGCATACTGACACTGTCCTTGGTGCTTCACTGGGGTACAGAAAGAAATAATGGACTCAGGGGCTTGTCGAGAACTCTCATGCACATAAAATGACAGAAGCTGAGATAACGAGAAGGGATAGTGGCTAAATAACTCAGTTGATTTACTGTTTTTCCCCCAGTTTTATGAGATCTAATTGACATATAGCGCTGTATATGTTTAAGGTGTGAAACATAAGGATTTGCCCTACACACCCCGAGAAATGATTTCTGCTAAGTTTGGTGAATATCATCTCATATAGATATGATATTAAAGAAACAGAAACAAACATTTTTACCTTGTGATGAGAACTCAGGATTTACTTAACTTCCATTTACAACATACAATAGCGTCAATTATTTTTATTCTGTTGTACCTTATATTCCTAGTACTTATTTATAATTGGAAGTTTGTACCTTTTGACAGCCTTTGTCCATTTCTTCCTCTCCCTCCACCTCTGCCTTGGTAACCACCAATCTGATCTTCTTTTCTATATTTGTTTTTTTGTTTGTTTTTTTAGGGCTACACTCACAGCGTATGGAGGGTCCCAGGCTAGGGTCTAATTGGAGCTGCAGCTGCCGTCCCACACCACAGCAAAGCCAGATCTGAGCCCTCACCTGTGACCTACACCACAGCTCACGGCAATGCCGGATCCTTAACCTACTGAGCGAGGCCAGGGATTGAAATCCCATCCTCATGGATAGTAGTTGGGTTTGTTACTGCTGAACCATGATGGGAACTCCTTTCTATAAATTTGTCTGTTGAAGTATAATTGACCTACAACACCATGTTAGTTCCTGACATATAAGCAGTGACTCAATATTTCTATACATTTTAAAATGATCCCCAGTTGTCATCTGTCACCATACAAAGATATTACATAATTACCGACCATATTCTCCATACTACGTTTCCTACCTGTGATTCACTTATTTTGGAATTGAAAGTTTGTACCTCTTAATCTCCCTCACCTACTTCTCTCCTCCCCCACATCCTCCCCTCTGACAACTATCTGTTTCTTCTCTGAATCTATGACTATTTCTGCTTGGTTAAGTTTGTTCATTTGTTTTGTTTTTTAGATTCTACATGTAAGTGAAATAATACAGTATTTGTCTTTCTCTGTCCAACTCATTTTACTTAGCATAATACTCTCTAGGACCATCTAAGTTGTCACAAATGGCAAAATTTAATTCTTTTTTATGGCTGAGTAATATTCCATTGTGTGTGTGTGCACGTGTGTGCGTGTGTGTGTGTACCTGCGCATGTGTGTATCTTTATTCATGGATACTTAGGTTACTTCCATGTCTTGGCTATTGTAAATAATGCTGCAATGAACATAGGGGTGAAACTAGTGTTTTCATTTTCTTTAGGTAAATACTCAGGAATGGAATTGCCGGATAGTATGGCAGCTCTACTTTTAATTTTTTGAGGACTCTCCATACTGTTTTAGTGGTTGCACAATTTACACTCCCACCAACAGTGAATGAGGATTCTCTTTTCTCCACATCTTTGTTCACACTTGTTATTTGTTGTCTTTTTGATGACAGCCACTCTTAGAGATGTGAGGTGGTATATCGCTGTGGTTTTGATATACATCTCAAAGATGATTAGTGATGCTGAACATCTTTTCATGCACTTATAGGCCTTGTATATCTTGTTTGGAAAAAAAGTCTAGTCAGGTCCTTTGCCCATCTTTAAATTTCGTTTTTTGCTTTTATGCTGTTGATTGTATGAGCTCTTTTTATATTTTGGATATTAACCCCTTGTCATATACATCATTTGCAAATATCTCCTCCCATTCAGGCGGTGGCCTTTTCATTTTGCTGACAGCTTCCTTTGCTGTGTAAAAGCTTTTTAGTTTGATGTAGTCCCATTCGTTTATTTTATCTTTTGTTTCCCTTTCCTGAGGAAACATATCAAAGAAAAATCCTGCCTATGTTTTCTTCTAGAATTTTATGGTTTCAGGTCTTATATTTACATCATTTGTCAATTTTGAGTTTATCTTTGTGTATGGTGTGAGAAAGTAGCCCAGTTTAATTTTTTGCACATCCAGTTTTCCCAATACCATTTACTGAAGAGACTGTCTTTTCCCCATTGCATATTCTTGCCTCCTTTGTTATAGATTAATTATCCATATAATTGTGAGTTCGTTTCTGGACTCTCTATTTGGTTCCATTGATCTATGTGTTTGTTTTTGTGCTAGTACTGCATTATTTTGATTACTGTAGCTTTGTAGCATAGTTTGAAATCAGGGTGCCTGAAACCTCCTCTTTTGTACTTCTAAGATTAATTTGGCTATTCAGGGTCCTTTTGTGGTTCCATACAAATTGCAGAATTATTTGTTCCAGTTCTGAGAAAAATGCCATTGGCCTTTTGATAGGGATTGCACTGAATCTGTAGATTGCCTTGGATAGCACTGTCATTTTAACAATATTAATTCTTTTCATCCATGAGCATGGTACATCTTTCCATCTATGTCATCTTCAGTTTCTTTCATCAGTGTCCTACAGTTTTCCAAGCTTTTTTTTTTTTTAGGGCCACACCTGCAGCCTCTGGAAGTTCCCAGACTAAGGGCTGAATCAGAGCTGCAGCTGCTGGCCCATGCCACAGCCACAGCAATGCCAGATCTGAGTCATGTCTGGGATCTACACCCCAGCTCACAGCAACACTGGATCCTTAACCCACTGAGCAAGGCCAGGGATCAAACCTGAGTCCTCATGGATACTAGTTGGTTCACTACCACTGAGCCATGAATGGAACTCCCCAAACACGCTTTAATTATTTATTGATCACCTACCATTTGTCAGACATTGTGCTAGGTACTGGGGATACAAAGGTGAGTAAAACACTCATGTGTCTTACTGAAAGGGTTGTATTCTTGCACATCTGTGTGTATGCATGCAGGGAGAGGTGGGAGATAGACCTGCAGGGGTAGAGCTGTCCTGTGCCCAGTAGGTGCCACATGGATCCCAAGGAGTAGGGCGTAGGATGGTTAAGAAAGGCTTCCTGGAGGATATGGCTCCTGAGCTGTCAGGGAGGCTGAGAAATGCTCTGCACATTGGCTGCCCACCCCCCACCAACACCTACACACACTGCAGTGTTTGCCTGGGAAACAGAACAGCAAGCACCTCTTGGCAGAACCATATAAACTGCACAAAAAACAGCTCATGACTTACTATAAAAATTCAGATAAAAGTAAAGATCTAACTTCCACAAAGATCTTCTAGATTTGCTTTCTAGATTTTTATAAATACACAAAGGGCACCTTATGATTACACCCAGATGCCTTCTGGGATGTTGTTTAGTCTTGATAATTGTCATATCAGTGAATGTAATTTGATGAAAACTTTCAGGGAAATAAAATTTTTCAAAAGGGTCCCCAGGGAGTTCCTATTGTGGCTCAGTGGGTTAAAAACCCAACTAGTGGAGTTCCCGTCATGGCTCAGTGGTTAACGAATCCCACTAGAAACCATGAGGTTGTGGGTTCGATCCCTGGCCTTGTTCAGTGGGTTAAGGATCTGGCGTTGCCGTGAGCTGTGGTGTAGGTTGCAGACGCGGCTCGGATCCCGCGTTGCTGTGGTGAGGGCCGGCAGCTACAGCTCCTGTTAGACCCCTAAGCCTGGGAACCTCCATATGCCGCGGGTGCGGCCCAAATAAGGCAAAAAGACAAAACAAAACAAAACAAAACAAAAAAACAACCAACTAGTATCTGTGAGGATGCAGGTTTGATCCCTAGCCTTACTCAGTGGGTTAAGGATCCAGCATTGCTGCAAGCTGCAGCGTAGGTCGCAGATGTGGCTCAGATCTGGCCTTTTTTCCTAAGTCAAAGTTTTCATTGTCTCCGCAGTGCCAACAGACTAAAATGCAAATCTGCTCACCAAGTATCAGAGCCCCTCCCGTTCAACTGGCCGTGTCTTAGCTTTCCAGTGCTCTGCTCTGGAACACTTGTCACTAAAACAAGTTCTGTGTTCCAAGAAAACCTCCAGTCCCCAAATTCCCCTCCCTTCTTCCCCTTCCAAGCCATCCCTAAGTCATCACCTCTGCCAGCTGTGTTTCACTGTCCCACTTCACTCCCATGCTGCCCAATACATTCTGCAATGCTGAGCTCAAGTTCCTAGAAGCTTCTGGAAGCCAGCACTGGGCTCTGGCATTAAATAGCCTATGTTCTAACTCCAGTTCTGTTCCCAACAGAGTGACTGTGGATATATGTTAGCCTTTTTAAGCCTCAGTTTCCTAATCAGTTAAAAAAAAAAAAAAAAAAACACGGGGGAGGGGGATATTCAGTTTTGTTTTTTTAAAGATTAAATGAGACGATGTGAATGAAAGTGCCTAAAATATAGGAAACAGTCAAGAAATATACTGATTATTGATGGCATTTCCCTCCTAGACAAGTTGGAATTACTCTCCCTTTTCTAGAGCATTCTGTACCTCACTCTTGCCTGGAATGAGAGGTTTCAGTGCTGTGAGGTGAGGTTAGACGCTCATTTTACTCATCTTGGTATCTGCCCTGATGCCTTTAGCATAATATGTGCTCAAAAAGCAGAGTTAAATGGAACAAATTCTTTGGGTATTCATCTCCTTTTTTTCTGTGACACTCACTCATTCCAGTGGCCTCCAAGTCCAAAGTGAGTGCAGCTGCCAGACTTTTTTGGGGGTTCCAGCCCCACCTGTCTGCTCAGCAGACCTTTCCACATAAGGGTCTCATAAACACCCCAATTCCCCCTGTACACGCTCCCCCTACAACCTCAAGTGGCTCTTGGTTCTCAACTGGAAGCTTTGGGTCACCAGGGGAAGTTTGGCAGTTTCTGGAGATGTGTTTTTTCTTTTTTTTTTCCCCCAGGGCCGCATCCACAGCATATGGACGTTCCCAGGCTAGGTGTTGAATCACAACTACAGCTGCCGGCCTACACCACAGCTACAGCAACACAGGATCAGAGCCGCATCTGCAACCTATACTACAGCTCGAGGCATCGCCAAATCCCCGACCCACTGAGTGAGGCCAGGGATCGAACCCGAATCCTCACGCATACTAGTCGGATTCGTATGAGCCACGACAGAAACTCCTGGAGATGTGTTTGGTTGTCATACAAGAGTGGAGGGGGTTCTTCCTGGCATCAGTGGAGATCAGGGATGCTGCTCCTCAACATCCCACAGGCATAATGAGGAATTATCGTGCCCCGAATGTCAGCAGCATTGAGGCTGAGAAGCCAGAACTAGAGGGCATCTTGTACATGTAGCTGAGACCACAGCACCGCTCTGCTCGCCACCCTCTCCAGGCTCTTGTCTTCCTCAGAGGAAAATCGGCACTCCTCACATCTCCCCGTTCTCTCTCTCTAACAGCTTTGAGATTATAATTCACATACGCCATACAATCCATCCTAATGTGTAAACTTCAACAGCGTTTAGTACTCAGTTGTGTTCCCATCACTACCATCAAATTTTAGAATACTTGTCATTATCTTTCCCACCCGCTAGCCATCAACTCCCAGTCTTGCCTTCCCCTCCCAGTGCTAGGCAACCATCAGCTGACTTTCCGTCTCTATAGATTTGCCTGTCCTGGACACTTTGTATAAAAGGAATCATACAATATGTGTGTGTATGATTCCTTGTTACTGACTTCTTCCACTTAGCATGATGTTGTCAAGGCCCATTCAAGCTGTGGCACTATCACTGCATCATTCCCTCTTTAGTGGAATATTGCTGTCGCAGTGACTTACCACATCTTATTTATCCCTTCATCAGCTAGCTGGTGGACATTTGGGCTGTCTCCACTTTGGGGCTATCCTGAACAGTGCTGCATGAACACTTGTTTACAAGTGTTCTCGTGAGCATGTTTTCATTTCTCTTGGGTGTATAGCTAAGTTGCCGGGACATAGGTAACTCTATGTTTCACCTTTTGAGGAACCGGCAGACTGTTTTCTCCCCCCTTTCTCTAAGGATCCACATCCGAACCACCACCGCAGGCTGTGGCTCCTCCTCCTGAACGTGTGCCCTCCTCCTTCTCTGGAAGCTGCCCCTCCGCTTCCCACCTGGAGGGCCGTGGTGCAGGCCCCCCCCTCACCACGACCCCTCAGCTGCACATCAGAGTCACAGGGAGAAGGAGCCTCACTGCCCCAGGGCCCAGGCCATAGCCCAGACCACTTACTGCAGCCTCTCTGGAAGGTGACCCAGGCATCGGCCTTTCGAAAGCTACCCAGGTGGTTACACGACAGCGGAGGTGGGTGAGGGGACTGTGGCGCCTCCTTGCCTCCGATCGCCACCTGCCACCTGAGCGCCTTTTCTAAAGCAGATCTGATTGTGTTACCGGCACTCATCTGGAAACCGCTCTCTGGCTCCCTCACCGTGAAATCCCAACGCCCCAGGATGCCCGCCTCCAGCTGGCTACCTCCTGGTCTCTCCTCCTTTCCCTTCCAGCTCAGGGCGCTGGCACGTCCAGAGACGCTGAGCCACACGCTCTTTCCTCCCTGTGCCCAGCGCTCACCACACCTCCATGACTCTTCCTAAGAGCCTTTTCCCACCTTTTCCTCCTCCTATGGGAAGCCTTCCCTGACTACCTTTCTTGGGGACCTGGCTCAGTGCTGAGCGAGTCTCTCTTTGGGCAGCCTTCCCTTCCGACACTGAGGGTAACACTGTGTTCCCTGCTCTCACATCTGTGAGCTCCTCCAGGCTAGGGCTGGTATGTCACTTACCTTTGTATCCTCCGCCTGTAGCCGCCTGACACACAGTAGGGGACGTCTGTCTATGCTGGTAGGAAGGGTAATGAATGAAGGGGTGAAGGCTGCAAGGACCAGGGAGACAACCCTACCAACTGCCTAGTTGTACTCTCCTGGGTCCCAGGAATAATCCTGGGCACCAGCGGCCCTGCTCAGCACCCCCACCTGGACCATACAACCAACTGCATTTTCCAACTTGAGCCTTGTGTGTTTCATTTCTCTAGCCATGGGCCTGGTACCAGCAGGTGTTGGCAGGAAAGAGGGGACCAGGTGAGACAGTTCTTTTGCAGCTAAAGACAAAACGCCCCAACGCAGAGATAAATCATACAAATCCACTTTCAAAGGCCCTAGTGGGGTGGAACGTCCCGTGTCCTGTCTTTGGCCATGAAACTCCAGGCTTGAGAAGTTAACTGCCTTGCTCCTGAGAAGCTATAAAGAGCTCAGTGCATCAACAGTCGGCAGAGAGCACAGACTGAAACGTCCCTCCGGGTGGGGCGCCGACCACAGGGGCTCTGCCTGCTCAGCTTTCCTGGCCCTCCTCTCCTGGCACGGGCTGCGCTGTCTCGGTGGTGGCGGGTGGGGGTGGGGACCTGCTGGAGGCTGCAGGTGCTGGAGGCTTCCGGGGAGCACATGCCCTGTAAATAACCGGGCTCCTTTCTGGGGCTTGGCCTACACTGACGCTGCTTTACTTCCCTGAATAAGAGGAGCACTGAGAAGGGAGTCTGGCTCTGCTGTCAGCCACGTGAAACTGCGGTGACTCACTTCCCCTCTCGAGTCCGGGGTTCTGTGCCTGTGGCACGCAGAAGTTACCCAGCCAGAAATCGAACTGTGCCACAGCAGTGACCCAAGCCACTGCAGTGACAATGCCAGATCCTTCATCTGCTACACCACAAGAGAAATCATGATTCCTTCTGAGGTGAGGGGTGGGGGTGGCGTGGACTGGATGGCCCTGCAGGCTGCCATCAGCTCAGGGTCACAGTTCACCACACCTGAGAGTAAAGCTTGAAGAGTGAAGTCTTGCTCGTAGGGCCTGGGTTATCAGGAAAACCACGGTTGGCAAAATCGGATCTAAACATAGCAAAAAGTAACAAATCTGAGAGTAACTCCTCTTTGTATTTTCATTTCTCCTCTACCCGACCTCTGCGCACTCCAGGGGACAGCAGTGCAGAGGGAACAGCAAGGGCCAGGGAGCTTCCCAGACCTGGGCTCGGTTCCTGCTCTGCCCCTGACTGGGAGTGCCATCTGGGGCAGGTCACCTCGCCCTCTGGAGGCCTCAGTTTTCTGAGGGGGTAAAATGGGGGTATTAATACCTTCTCAGTTTATTCATAGACCCTTGGCTGACAGCCTGCTGTAGCGTGGCCTGGCGCCTAGGTCAGGGGTGGGGATAGAAAGGTGGGGGAGACACAACACCAACTCTCAAGGAGCTCCCAGTCCAGCCGGAAGACAGCTGAGTAAACAGGCGGCTGTGGTCCGGGGAGGTCAGCGATAGAAGGATCGCATAAAAAGAACGGTAAGAGCTGGCCTTGGGTCAGGTCTCCTCTGCGCTTGGCACTCTGCTAGGGGCTTGTGGCATTCGGTCCTGTGCCCACCCTAAGAGCTGACACCGCAAACATCCCCCTTCCACAGGTGCTCAGGAAAGGTGCCCAGAGGAGACGGCGCATGGGTCTGGTCAGACACGGTCTGTGAGCAGAACCAAGACCGGGGTGCAGGAGCCCAAGTAGGGGCTGGTGATACAGGGAGGAGGGAGAGCAGCCATGAAGGCCCTTGGGAGCCATATGAGGGGGTTGATGAAGGGCCCAGAGAACCGGCTTGGTGGCCGGCAGCAGTTGGGGGAATGGGTTGAGCCTGGAGCTCCACAGACCCGCCGATGATGGAGGGCCCTCCTGGAGACTGTTGTCATTGTTTCAGGAAAAGGTAAGGGCCTGGAGTGAGGGTGGAGGTCAGAGGGGACTGCTGGCCAGAGCGGGTGACTGTGGGCCATGGGCCCCTGAGATCACGTACCAGGCAGCCTCCTGGGAAAGTGGAGCTCATGTCCCAGCATCAGCTCAGTCTCATTCTCATTCTTAGAATGACCACTGACCCACCCACCATCTTAGCTGTCAACACACTGGGAATCTGCTAGGGGCTTGTGGCATTCAGTATGTCTTTGTTTGGAGAAATGTCTATTTAGGTCCGTTCCCCGCCCTCCTTTTTTTTTTTGCCTTCCAGGGCTGCAACTGCGACCCAGAGACAGAGAAGGAGGACCAGGCCTTCCTGGCCCAGCAAGGATTCCACAGAATGAAGATGGCCAGAGGCCAGACCTGAGAAAGTTCTATGTCTTTATAGAAACAAAATGGAAAGACAGCCTACGGAATGGGAGAAAACAGATGCAAGTGATGCAACCGACAAGTGCTTTATCTCCAAAATATACAAACAGCTCACATAATTCAACAACCAAAACCCCCCCAAATGATCCAGTCAAAAAATGGGGAGCAGGAGTTCCCATTGTGGTGCAGTGGAGACGAATCTGACTGGGAACCATGAGGTTGTGGGTTCAATCCCTGGCCTCGCTCAGTGTGTTGAGGATCCAGCGTTGCCATAAGCTGTGGTGTAGGTCACAGACTTGGCTTGGATCCTGTGTTGCTGTGGCTGCGGCATAGGCCGGCAGCTGTGTCTCTGGTTCGACCCCTTGCCTGGGAACCTCCATGTGCTGCAGTTGTGACCCTGGAAGGCTAAAAAAAAAAAGCGGGGGGAGCACACCTCAACAGACATTTCTCCAAACAAGATATACAGATGGTCAACAGGCACATGAAAAAATGCTCAACATCACTAATTATTAGAAAAATGCAAATCAAAACTATAATGAGGGACATCTCACACCAGCACAAATGGCCATCATTAATAAGTCTATAAATAACAAATGCTGGAGAGGATGTGGAGAAAAGGCAGCTCTCCGCTGTTGATGGGAATGTAAATTGGTACAACCACTATGGAAAACAGTATGAAGGTTCCTCAGAAAACTAAATATAGAACCTCCATATGACCTAGCAATCACACTCCTGGCCATATATCTGGACAAAATTATAACTCAAAAAGGTACATGCACCTCTATGCTCACTGTAGCACTATTTACAACCTAAATATCCATCGACAAATGAGTAGATTAAGAAGATGTAATATATAGACAAAGGAATACTACTACTCAGCCATAAAAAGAACAAAATAATGCCATTTGCAGCAATATGGATGGACCTAGAGATTATCACACTAAATGAAGTCAGAAAGAGAAAGACAAATACCATATGATATCACTTATATGTGGAATTTAAAATATGACACAAATAAACCCATCTACAAAACAAAACTGACTCACAGACTAGAGAACACTCGTGGTTGCCGAGGGGGAGGGGAGAGCGAGAGGGATGGACGGGGAGTTTGGGTTAGTAGACGCGAAGTATTATATTTAGAATACATAAACCACAAGGTCCTACTGTACAGCACAGGGAACTCTATCCAATTGTCCGTGACAGACCATGATGGTAAAAAATATACAAAATAATATATATATGTATGTGTATATGTATAACTGAGTCACTTTGCTGTACCATAGAAATTGGTATAACATAGTTAATTGACTATAATTAATAAAAATTTTAAAAAAGCAAAAAATTCTTTATGGACATTTGTTAAATGGGAAAAAACCTCTTTTCTTCCTCTTATAGTATATTTTCATTTCCTTTTGAATGGAAGGTGTTTGTTTTAAACGTCAATACTAAATGTTCAGTAATAATTAGCTGCCTCTGAGCATCCATGCATCCCAACCGAAAGGTGGAAGCAAGCCCTGTCTAGTCAAGAAAGCCAGGGCGGAACCTGCCTTGTCTGGTCGGTCATCTGGCTACTGAACTTCCGGCTACAAAGCCCAATAGTTAAAGAAGCTCGGGACTAGCATGAGGATGGAGGCGCAGTGGGATGAAGAGACAGGAAGTCCTACTTAGTCCTGCAGGACCATAAGACTGTAGCATCTGAGCACAACAAACCTGAGGAAGGACAGGACGGCGTTATTACTAAACCTGTGGTGCAGACGCCTGGCTGACTGCTCGGAAAGGCACAGAGTTACATCTCTGCCTTCACATCACACATCCTGATAAAATTCTAACATCTATTAAACAGTGTATATGAAGTAACAAACAATCGGAAGACCATGTCCAATCGAGAACTGGATAAATTAGGAATATCGATAACTACGGACTGTTATCAGATCATTAAAGTCATGGTCCAGACGGATATTTAGTGCTCATGATATAGATTTAAGTAAAATAGCGGTTCACAGAAAAGGCTGTGGGTTGCGGTCACGATTTTGTAATTTCCCACAGTGTATCTGGAAGAGTATTCAAGTGCACACACACAGAACTGAAGTGTGTGAGTCCACATGTATGGTGCACACTCATACACAGACATGTATCGTATGTATGTCATGAAACACAACAAAATGACAGTAGTGATCATCTTAAGACATTTTTACTTATATATACTTATTGTTTTGTTTTCTTTCCTAAAGTTCCACAATGAAGATTCATTATTTGTGAAATATGGAAAATCAATAAATGTTATTTAGAAAATGAATCTATTATGGCTCTAACCTCGAAATAATGTAAACGCTTTGGTGAAAGATGATGGAAAAGCATTGGGGAGCCTACCTCATGAAGGCTGGGGATCCAGTTGCCTGAGCAGCTTTAATTTTTCTTGATGTCCTGCCAGGGAATAACCAAATATCACTATGAAGTTCTGGAACCTGACACCACACATAGGCTGCGTTTCTCCGGCCCAATGTTGGGAACCTGCTCTTGTGTTACACAAGATAGTCTAGGGGTGGCCCAGCAGATCGCTCCATTTCCAGGGGAAAAAGTAAGTTCATGGTTAGCATTTTCTCAATTAAAATGTTCCTCCTATAAAATTTTTAAAACATTTGATGCCCGAAGTTTCTCTAATATATCAGAATCCAGTTTGAAACAATCAGATTTAGTTATTGATTATATATGTGACTATGTCAAGTTGATAGCAACATTTCAGTATGTCTGGTTCTCAAAAGTATGAACATTAGAATGCCCTGCGTCTCTCTTTTTCACAAGTTCCCCAGGTGACTCTTTTTTTTTTTTCGGTCTTTTAGGGCCACACCCACGGCATATGGAGGTTCCCGGGCTAGAGGTTGAATCAGAGCTGTAGCCGCCAGTCTATGTCAGAGCCACAGCAACACAGGATCTGAGCCGTGTCTGCGACCTATACCACCGCTCACAGCAATGCCAGATCCTTAACCCACTGAGTGAGGCCAGGGATCGAACCTGCATCCTCGTGGATGCTGGCCAGGTTCGCTACACACTAAGCCAAGATGGGAACTTCTCTCCAGGTGATCTGAAACACACCTCCAGTTGGTGCATGTTCTAAGGCAGTGGGTCTCAAACTTTGCTGTAATTAGAATAATTGGCTCAGTTTTTAAACCTCCCAATGGCAAAAGTACACCCCAGACCACTAAACACAGAATCTGTATTTTTAAAAAAATTCCCCAGATAATTCCAATGTGCAGACAGGTTTGAGAACCACTGTTCTAATGAGAACAATCCAAGATCCAGGTGCTGCAGCTCCTGACCCTGAGAAAGGTTGCTAAAAGCCCGGAGTCAGAAGCATTTTGTGTTCTCTGTCTCCACCTGCTGGTCATCCTGCCTCGTTGCTATAGTTTACAATTTGAGTTTCTGAGACGCGTACTTTCAACAAGTGAGTATAACAAAAAAGAAACAGGTTCACAGATAAAGAGAACAAACTAGTGGTTACTGGCTGGGAAAGGAAAGAGGGGAAGGGCAAAACAGAGATATGGGGATTAAGAGGTACAAATTACTACGTATAAAATAAATAAGCTACAAGATATATTGTACAGCACAGGGAATAAAGCCAATATTTTATAATAGCTATAAATGGAGTATAACCTTTAAAAACTGTGAATCACTATGTTGTATACTTGAAACATATATTATACATCAACAATATCTCAATTTTTAAAAAAGAGAACCAAAAAGAGTTAATTTTAAGTAATAAAAGCAGCTACAAAAGACATTATCTATAATAGGATGGCCCAAGTGTTAGAAATGCATCAAGATAATGCATCTAGGATCTTTTCTAGACCTGGCAAATAAAAAAGCAACCAATAAAGTTGATTAGTACCATTATAATAAGTATAAGATAGAACCCCTCCCCATCTTTTCAACTATATTAAAAGAATGCATTTAGTGCTACGATACTGGCACAGTGCTGGCTGTGAGTACCCAATGGCACACATATACAGTCTGTGCAGTGAGAAAGAGAGATCAAACCTAAATGTCCATCAAGAGATGAGTGGATAAAGACAAGGTGGTGCATATACATACAATGGAATACCACTTCACCATAAAAAAGAATGAAATAATGTCATTTATAGCAACATGGCTGCAACTAGATTCTCATACTAAGTGAAGTCAGAAGGATAAAGACAAATACACTATGATATCACTCATATGTGGAATCTAAAATATGGCACAAATGAACCTATCAACAGAACAGAAATAGACTCACAGACAAGAGAACAGACGTTGTTGCCAGGGGAAGGGGGGAGGGAGAGGGATGTACTGAGAGTTTGGGTTAGTAGATGCAAACTGTTACATTTAAAATGGATAAACAATAGGGTCCTACTGTACAGCACAGGGAACTATATCCAGTCGCAGGGGACAGACCATGATGGAAAGTAATATAAGGCAGAAAGACTGGGTCACTGTGCTGTACAGCAGAAACTGGCCTAACATTGTAAATCAATATAATTTAAAAAAGAGAGATCAAGAGGGAGTGTGTGTGGGGGGGAGAGATTTTTAACAGTTAGTGCAGACTTTGGGGGAGTGTTCTGTTCTGAGTTTCGTCGCGGGTATGGATTTATGTAACTACCACCATAATCAGGATTCCAATTCTATCACCCTCCCCCCCCCCCAAATTCCCTCAAGCTTCCCCGTAGTCAAATCCTGCCCTCAACCAAATGCCTGGAAACCACTGATTCCATTTTCATCCTTACAGTTTTGCATTTTCCCTAATGTCATATAAATGGAATCATAGCTGGTAATGTTTTTGAGAGTGGCTTCTTTCACTCAGCATAATTTCCTTCCTTCTGCATGCTTTAGGTTTTTCTCTTATTTTTTCTAGTTTCTTAAGTTTGAAATTTAGGTGATTAATTTGAGCCCTTTCTTCTTCTATAAAATAAGTACCAAATATTATAAATTTCTATCAAAGCCTTGCTTTAGCTGCACCTAAACATTTTGATATGCTCTATTTTCCTTTTTGTTCAGTTTCAAGTATTTTCTAAGTTCTAATTTTCCAATATCCTTTGAGACTTCTCCCTTTTGATGTACGGATTACTTAGAAGTATGTTACCTGATTTCAAGTACTTAGAGATCTTTCAGTGATTGATTTCTGGCTTCTATTATGGTCAGAGATAACACTTTGTATGACTTTACTTCTTTAAAATTCTTTAAAATCTGTTTCATGATCCAGAATATGGTCTATTTGTTCTACTGGTTACTGAGAAAGGGGGGATTACTGGAGTCTCCACCTGCAATTGCTGACTCTCCATTTCTCCTTTTAGTTCTATCAGCTTTTGCTTCATGTATTTTCAAGATCTGCTCTTTGGTTCATAGCCATTTAGGATTGTTATGCTTTCTCTGTGACCTGATATTAGGCAGTTTTCCTATTTACTCTTGGTAAATTTTCTTGCTCTGAAGTCTATTTTGTCTGATAGTATACGGCTATTACAAATTTCTTTCGATTAGTATTTGCATTCTTCCTTTTATATTTTAACCTATACTGTTTATTTAAAATGAGTTTCTTATAAATAGCATACAGTTGGGTCTTGGATATTTTTACAATCTCTTTTAATTGGTATATTTAGACCTTTTAAATTTATTTATTTTTATTTTTTTGCTTTTTAGAGCCACACCATGGCATATGGAAGTCCCAGGCTAGGCGGTCGAATCAGAGCTACAGCTGCCGGCCACAAGCAATGTGGGATCAGAGCCTCATCTGCGACCTACACCACAGTTCATGGCAACGCTGGATCCTTAACCCACTGAGACAGGCCAGGGATTGAACCCGAGTCCTCATGGATACTGGTCAGATTTGTTTCCGCTACGCCACAAGGTGAACTCTTACATAACTTTTTTCATAGGTTGACTGGGATTAATATTTTTTCACTTCAAGTGAAATGTGGAAATCTTATCGCCATATACATCTCTTTACCCTTTCTCTTTATGTGGTAGTTGTCATGTATATTACGTCCATATTCACTGAAGACCCCATCTAGACAATATTATAAGTTTTAACTGATTATGTATAAAAACCTTAAGATGAGAAAAACATTCTATTTATCCAAATGTTTCTGTCCCCTTTCTGTTGCTCTTCCTTCATTCCCAAAGTTCTGAATTTCCCTACAGTGTCATAGTTCTGTTCACAAACTATTATCACATTAATAAGAGGTCTGTGCAACGCAGATCACACTCTTGCTGTTGGGGCCATACTTCCTCTGCTCAGAGAGAAGGGCTCCCCTCCCTGAAGTTTTGGGCACCTGCTGCAGTGGGATCCTGAGGGGCTGGTGGAGGAGAGGCAACAAACAGGGATTTCCCTCACTCTCTGCGACCTGCACTGGCTTCTCTGCGACCATCCTAGCACTGGAAATAGAGTGCTTCTCTGGGGCTCTGTCTCTACGGAATGCAGGTCCAGGTTTGTCTGCTTGGAGTCCAGACCAGGAGATACGGAGGGGAAAAACGGTAAACTTACTGCCAGTTTGGTGGTGCTCTGAGCTCTCCTTTCCTCCCCTGGTCTTCTTGTTCTGCTTTCCTTTCTGAGACAGCTGCTCCCACACTAAGTCCGGGCGCTAGAGCTGCATTCAGTGGGAGACAGGGTGGGCTAGGACTGGAAGGAGAAGGAGAGGTGGGGTTTATACAATGAACTGGGCCGAGCATTTGCAAAGGCTGGGATATGCTCCCTGAAGGCACCTTAACGGAGGGAGAAATTCTCTCTCAGTGTGGTGGCTAAAACCCTAAATCTTTGGTTTAAGTTTTGCATTCATTTCTCCAGGTGAACTTTAGAATCACTTTACCATTAAAATATTGTTTTGATTTTGATAGCAATTTAGTGAAATTTAGATTCAGAGAGACATGGGCTTTTTATAATATTGAGTCTTTCTGTCTAGGATATGGTGTATCTTCTGATTTTTATGTTTTCTTCAATTTCCTTAAAAATTTAAAAAAATTTTCACAAAATCCTTGCATAGATTTTGGTTAAATTTATTTTTGGTTATGTTATTATTTTTGTTACTACGGCGAAGGGAACTTTTTAACATAAAAAAATCGTATTGGTTATTATTGATATTTAGAAGAGCTACTGGAGTTCCTGTCATGGCTCAGCAGAAAGGAATCTTACTATTATCCATGAGGACGCAGGTTCAATCCCTGGCCTCGCTCAGTGGATGAAGGATCCCACGTTGCTGTGAGCAGCAGGTCACAGACGTGGCTCAGATCTGGCGTTGCTGTGGCTGTGGTGTAGGCCAGCAGCTACAGATCCGATTCAACCCCTTGCCTGGGAACTTCCCTATGCCACGGGTGTGGCCCTGAAAAATAAAAAAGGAAAAAATTAAAATTTTTTTTCACAAAATTCTTGCATAGACTTCGGTTAAATTTATTCCTGGGTATCTTACTATTTTTGTTACTACTGTGATGGGATTTTTTTAAACATAAAAAAATCTTATTGGTTATTGTTGATGTGTAGAAGAGCTACTGATTTTGGCATATTTATTTTGTAACCAGCTACCTCACAGAACTTTTCATTCTATTATTTTATGGAGTTGAGTTTCTATAAATGATTTGTGAATTCAGTCTCTTAGACTGGTGTTTTACAAATGATGATTTGGAATCTTTTTGAAAAATTCTTTTGGTTTATTTAGTCACATTGACCATTAAATCTTACACAATGTTAGGTAACAGTGGTGATGACAGGCTTGTGTGTCTAAGTTGAGACTTTTTTTTACCAAAGTCACTGTCAAGATAGAAATGAGTTATGTTATTAATGAAGCATATTTTTATTCTTTATTTTTTTAAAGAAATTTTGATCAGAAAAGGACAGAGTTTTATCAAATGCTCTTCCAGTATCCATAAAAATGACCATTTGAGTTTTCTTGTTTGACCTATTAATATTGTATTAACAGAACTTCTAAATTAAAAAACAGCAACAACCACCTGTGTTCCTACAGCCAACTGTAGCAGGTTGTAGACTAGACAGTAATTCTCAAGGAAGGGCTTTTTCCACTGAAACACTAGCAGCTCCTGTTTAGAATTCTGTCCCCAGAGAAGCTGTACCACCGCCACCTCTCTCCTGGCCCCCATTAGTGTGAGCTGCTGTTACTGAAAGCAGGGTGACAGTCCTTAGGAGTGTTGGACAAAAATGGCAAATCAGTCTCATCAGCTGAGATTTTAGCTCCCACCCCTAACATAGGTCCTCGATTGCTGGAGCTGAGCCTTTTAGTTTAGACCTGAGGACTCGAGGTCCATCCTAGAAGCAGACAGACACTCCTTCCCCCAAATCCCCCTCCAATGATCCCCTTAAACCTAATGAGGAGATGGACACTCAAGTCCAGGGAGGGCACTAAAGCGTAACAAGGGCACTGTTATTGAGAAGGTGCTCTGTGATAGCTCCAAGCCAGATGCTTTACACATATAATGTGACCTACTCCTGAAACTCTATGAGGTAATAGCAGCCCTGTTTTACAGATTACAGGTCAAGCAACTCTCCCAAGGACAGTTATTTAAGTAGCAGAATTGTTCTTTAAAAACCAGGGGTGGGAGTTCCCGTTATGGCTCAGTGGTAACGAAACCAACTAGTATCCATGAGGATGCAGGTTCAATCCCTGGCCTTGCTCAGGAGATTAAGGATCTGGCGTTGCCATGAGCTGCGGTATAGGCTGCAGACACATCTTGGATCTGGTGTTGCTGTGGCTGTCACGTAGGCCGGTGGCTACAGCTCCAATTTGACCTCTAGCCTGGGAACCTCCATATGCCATGGGTGTGGCCCTAAAAAGACATTAAAAAAATAATTAAAGAAAACCCCTGGAGTAATTCCAAAGTTTGCATCTGTAATTTCTGAAGACTGGCCCTCAGGGATGACTAAGAGGCAGAACTAGAAAAGGGGTTACTACTCCCCTGTGAAGCGAGTGGCCTCTCACACTTCTAGTCTTTTCCCTTGCCTGTCAGGGATCCGTGGGGACCAAATGGAAGGGGGGGTTTCTGGTAGTGCCCCTCCCACGCTGCTGGGTCCAGGTTCCCGAGGCATCCATGCTTAACACCTCACCTAGAAGTGTCGTCGGGGAGTCCAGCTGTTTAATTGGCATCACGAAAGCGCACGGTGTGCTGACGGTGTTTCTGCCTAGCACTCTGAAAATTCAAGGAAAACAGACATCTGACCTTTACTGAGTACTGAAAGCTATTCTAAGAACTTTCCGCATATTAACAAACTTCACTGTTACAACATCCTTATGAGGTAGACACCATCATCCCCCTTTCACAGATGAGCAAACCAGGCAAAAGAGAGGTCAACTAACATATTCACAGATGGAACAGCAGAGCCAGGATATAAGCCTGAGGTGAAGGGGTGAAGGCTGAATGAATCCGAGTAACTAGAACTCACTTAGTTCTCACACTGGGAAGATGTGAGGTTCTGCTCCTGGTTTGGATTCATGTACAAATATCAAAATCAGGGAAGTCATTGCCCTGGTGTTCTGTGGGAGGTTTCTGTCTGCCCTCTAATTACCTCGGGGCACCGGCCCTAGCGGCTCTGCTTCCACAAAAGAGGTTACAATGTGCATCTTCCTCTTGCTCTAGAAATGGGCAGGAATTAATGGGTTTCCCAGGAAAGGTTCAAAGAGGAAGGTAAGTGATGTTTCCTAAGGCAGTCAGGAAGGTAAGTGATGTTTCCTAAGGCAGTCAATGAATGAAGGCTCCAGAAATGTGCCAAGCTGACCCCTCCTCCAAAGTTTTCCTTTTAAATATCAAAACAAAGCTCAGAATTTGGCATTCTGAATCAGAGCCAGACCTCCTACTGTTTCAGCATCAAATAAGTTTTGGCCTTTTGTTCTCAGCTTGGCTTCCTTTCACGATGGCAGCTTTACTGAGGCCCCAGCCCGGGTGTCTAGAGGAGCTCCAGGCCCAGGGGTTCGCCCACAAGGCCGCGGGGAGTACAGAGTCAGTATCCCATCGGGACAGAGGCCCACACCCAAACTCACAATTTCTAAAAGTGCTTACCCTTGATATCCCCCTGCATATGGACGTTAACATCTGTTTTCAGAAACCTGGAGACCTTTATGGAAACGAAAGGTTTACAAATAAATTTAGATTTTATTCAAGGTAAGCCAAGAGTGAATCATCACGTGAAACCATCCAAAGTCATTTCACAGATGTTTTATCAAGAAACCCACCAGTCTGGAGTTCCCTGGCCGCTCAGCGGGTTAAGGATCTGGCATTGTCACTGCTGTGGCTTGGGTCCCTGTGGCGCAGGTTTGATCCCCGGCCCGGGAACTTCCTCATGCCACGGGCACATGGCAAAAAAAAAAGAAAAAAAAAGGGAAACCCACCAGCGAAAGCCCAAAGAATCAGTAATAAGTTACATAAGCCATATTTTTACTTTCATAATAAACAAGCTGCTACTAAGAATATACTCCTTTAAGAGAAGGAGTTTCCAAGATTCATCACAGGGTCAGTGCAGGTTCAGCTAGGTCCCATGGCCTCTATAACAACTCCTGTCCAGAATCATCTCCAAAGGAAAGCAAAGTCTAAGGAATGTTCTACGCGGTAGTTTTTAATGTGCCTGTGGTCTAGGTCTTTGGAAACTGGTACTCTGCCAACAGAAAAGCGAGCCTTCAGCTATGTGAGTGCTCCCTTCCCCAGTCTCCATTTAAACAGCATTTTCTGAATAAAAAACACAGAGGGAGAAGAATAACTTGAGGGCAAAGGAGAAAAACCGAAGACATAAGTATGCTCTTAAATATGTATTGTAAGCTAAATAGCTACAGTTAAATAATACATTACCAAAACCTACTCTATATATCTTGATTTGTATTTATCCCATATGAAATATAAACGTGGAATTTTTTTATTATGTATCTCTAAATTCCTGGCTGAAATTATTTCCAATAAATTGTTGTTTTCACTCAAGAGATGAGTGCAAAATTTAAATGTAAATAATTTTTGAGTGATAAATTACTTTTATAAGCTTGGGCATTATCAGAACAATTTTAAAACCAGAGTTCCCGCTATGGTGCAATGGGTTAAGGATCTAGCATTGTCACTACAGTGGGCTCAGGTCACTGCTGTGGTGCAGCTTTGATCCCTGGTGCCAGAACTTCCACAGGCTGAGAGTTCAGCCAAAAAAAATTAAAAATAAAAAACCCCTCTTTGTATCATCTAAATTAATCAAATAATCCTTTTTTAAATCCAAAGGTAGCAAAACACTCAACAAATTCCAATAGAAGTTGATATTATGCTCCAATCACAGCTTTCTATAAATGCAACTTGATTTAAAACAGTAGATTACGGGCACACTGCTTTACATTAGTTTATTATAAAAGAAAAACAATTCCCAGAGATACAATATACAATA
Organism: Catagonus wagneri; assembly: GCA_004024745.2. Taxonomy (NCBI): domain Eukaryota; kingdom Metazoa; phylum Chordata; class Mammalia; order Artiodactyla; family Tayassuidae; genus Catagonus; species Catagonus wagneri. The sequence goes on along the minus strand of PVHT020001178.1, from coordinate 3,133,105 downwards.
TTCTAATTCCTAAATCCTTTTGCTTTTAAAAAGAAAACTCTTTTGAAACTAAATACCCTTCACAAACCTCTAATCTGCTCAGCCCACACGACAACTCAACTCCTTGGCTCCCAGGTGCACAGGTCAGAGGTCCCAACAACCACGACCACAGCCAATGCGGTAGCACCACTCTCTAAAGCAGCTGAGCCCTTGAGAAAAATTTAAATAGTTGCTAACTCATTCTAAAGTGGCTGGATTGTTTCCACTCCTAAAATTAAATCCCACACATCTGCTGCTTAAGCTCGGGTCTTCCTGTTACCACGTGACACCTGGAAAGCATGGTAGAATATTCACCGATTTGTTAATCCTAGGAGTGCTACTTGTGATCCAGATGAGTCAAAATAAATGGTCAGGATATCTTCTAAAAAGCCCACGATGGCGCTTTTGGATGTGTCGCCAGCTAGTGCCTGGACACTGTTTATGTGCTCCAGGGCTGTTGTGACCATCTGGTCTCTTTCCTGCGGGCTGGGGGGTGCTCCGGTGTCATCTCTCTCTGTTCCTGATTTTAAAAACTGTAGGATATAGGCCTGGACCATGTCCCCATTCAATTCAAGGGTTTCTTTGATGCAGGACAAGTCTGAGGTGCTGGCCACGCTCAAGAGGTGAATCAGCGCCTGGCAGATTTGGGTCCGTAGGCTGGAACAATACTTGAATTCCAAAAAGTCTGTGGTGTCTTCGCTCTTCTGTAAAGCAGTGACCAACGCGTTCCAGATCTGAGCATACTGGTCAACAGACCCATAGTGCTCTCTCTTGCCCGGGATGGAAAGGGCAGCGGCAGATCTGATGCGCACTTTGAAGTTCTTACATGAGGTCACAACCGATGTCAGGGCGTTATAGGCCTGAGAGGTCCATGGTGCTGTACCTAGAAAGAATCCACAGTCATTAAAACAAATGAAGGTTTGAGATTGGATTAAGATGGCGGAATAGAAGGACTGGAGTTCAACTTCTCTCCCGAAAAACAGCAAAACTACAACTAAATGCCGAGCAGCCTTCAACCAAATAGACTCTAAACTTCCAAAAAAGGTATTCTACTCCAGAAGACAAAGAGGAGATCACATCAAGAGGTAGGAGGGGTGATTACGCGATAGAAGCAACCCCATACCTCCCGGGTGGGAAGCCCCACAGACTGGAAAGTAACTGCATCAGAGACTCAGCTGCAGGACTGAGAGTTCTGAGCCCCACGTCAAAACCCCACGCCTGGGGATCGGGCACAGGGAGAAAGAGCCCCTGGAGCATCTGGCTTTGAAGGCCAGCAGGGCTTGTGTGCAGGAGCTCCACAGGACTGGGGGAAACAGAGACCCCATTCTTGAAAGGCACGCACAGACTTTCACGTGCACTGGGTCCCAGGGCAAAGCAGTCTCCAGAGGAATCCGGGTGGAACCTGACTGCAATTCTTGGAAGATCTCCTGGGAAAATAGGGGTGACTGTGGTTTGTTGTGGGGGAAGGACATTGGAGGTGAAGCTCTCAGGAACATTCATCAGCCTGCATTTCTCTAGAGGGGGCCATTTCTGGGAAAATCTGGTCCCTCCCATCAGCGCTGAGAAGCCCCAGGCCAAACAATATTCCAGGTGGGATCACAGCCCCACCCATCAGTAAACAGGCTGCCTAAAGACCCCTCAGGCACACAGTCAGCCTCTAATCTCATCCAGAGACAAAGCCCCACCCATCAGAGGGATAGGAATCAACCCCACCTACCAGTGGGTGGGTGTCACTCCCTCCCATCAGGAAGCCTACAGCAAGCCCCGCCCATACCAACTTTAGTCACAGGGGAGGCAAAGGCCAGAACTAAGAGAGGCTACAACTCTATTGTTGGCAAAAAGGTCACCACACCAAAAACCTATAACAATGAAAAGACAGAAAACTCTAACACAGATAAGGGAGAAAGAGAAAAGCCCAAAAAACAGCTCAGTGATGAGGAGATTATCAGCCTCTCAGAAAGAGACTTTAGACTGTTGATGCTGAAGATGATGCAAGGCATTGGAAATAAACTGGAGGCAAAGATTAATCATTTACAGGAAACACTGAGCAGAGAAATACAAGCTGTAAAAATTAAACAAGAAGAGATGCAAAATACAATAACTGAAATAAAAAATTAATTAGAAGCAGCCAACAGTAGAATACAGAAGGCAGAAGAACGAATCAGTGAGGTGGAGGACAGATTAGTGGAAATCACTAATGCAGAAGAGAAAAGAGATAAAAAATTGAAAGGAAATGAGCTGAGTCTCAGAGAACTCTAGGATCATGTTAAACGCTCCAATATCCGTATTATAGGGGTGCCAGAGGGAGAAGAGAGAGAGAAGGGGACAGAAAAACTATTTGAAGAGATAATAGCCGAAAACTTCCCTAATATGGGAAAGGAGCCACTCAGTCAAATTCAGGAAGCGCAACGAGTACCATATAAAATAAACCCAAGGAGGAACACCCCGAGACACATATTAATCAAAATGACCAAAATTAAAGACAAAGAGAAAATTTTGAAAGCAGCTAGGGAAAAGAAACAAATGACATACAAGGGAACCCCAATAAGGTTATCAGCAGATTTTTCAGCTGAAACTCTGAAGGCCAGAAGGGAGTGGCATGATATACTTAATGTGATGAAAGGGAAAAACTTCCAACCAAGATTGCTTTACCCTGCAAGGCTCACATTCAGATTTGAAGGAGAGATCAAAACCTTTACAGATAAGCAAAAGCTAAGAGATTTCTGCAACACTAAACCAGCTTTACAACAAATCCTAAAGGAACTTCTCTAGGCAGAAAA
>PVHT020001178.1:3101413-3129307 GCA_004024745.2 Catagonus wagneri | reverse complement strand
ATGGATACAAAAACTAGAAAACAACCAATGGATCACTGAAGAAATCAAAGAGGAAATTAAAAAATACCTAGAAGCAAATGACAACAAAGACATGACACTCCAAAACCTCTGGAATGCAGCAAAAGCAGTTCTAAGAGGAAAGTATATAGCAATACAAGCCTACCTCAGGACACAAGAAAAAGCTCAAATGAAAACCTAATTTTACATCTAAAGCAGCTAGAGAGGGAAGAATCCAGGTCATGGAAACAACCTAAATACACATCAACAGAGGAGTGGATAGGGAAGATATGGTACATACACACAATGGAATATTACTCAGTCATTAAAAGGAACAGAATAACAACATTTATAGCAACATGGATGAACACAGAAATTATCATACAAAGTGAAACCAGTCAGACAATCAGACAGCAACACCCAATGCTACCTTACATGTGGAAACTAAAGAGACACAATGAACTTCTTTGAAGAACAGACAATGACTCACAGATTTTGGAAAACCTTGGTTTTTCAAATAAGACAATCTGGGGGGTGGGGGGATGCAATGTGGGTTTGGGACACAAAATCTATCGAATTGACTTATGATCTTTGTACACCTATAACTGAAATAAAATTCATTGTTAATAAAAAAAAATAAAACAAATGAAGGTTTAAAAATAAGTGGGGTAAAAATAAATTAATTAATTAAAAAAGGATTTTCCGTTGTGGCTCAGTGGTAATGAACCCAACTAGGATCCAAGAGAACATGGGTTCGATCCCTGGGCTCACTCAATGGGTTAAGGATCCGGCGTTGCTGGGAGCTGTGGTGTAGGTCTTGAACAAGGCTTGGATCCCATGTGGCTGTGACATAGGCCAGAAATCATAGCTCCAATTCAACCCCTAGCTGGGGAACTTCCATATGCCATACATGCAGCCCTAAAAAGCCAGAAAAAAACAAAAAAAAGTGGGGGAGAGGGGCAGAAAGAAGTATATACACAAGTGCTCAAGTTAGTCATTTCATGTTTTCTTTTAATTCTCACAATAATCCTGTAAGATCAGGGTGGTGAGTGACAAACTGTGGGATCCCAGGTAAGTAGCCGAGTTCTGACGCTCCTAGCTCCCTCTTTCCCTAGATGAGCCTGCGAAGTGCTCAGGACCTCTGCGGCCCTAAACAGGGCCTTTGATGACTTGGATAGAGACTCCTCCGGGAAAATGCTGGTCTGAAGAGGTACGGTTTGGTGGGAGGAGAAGGGACTGTCCTCTGGCTTGGCCGCTTCTGAGCAGTGTGCAAAGTGCACAACTCTATGTCCAGCCCTGACCATACTGGCAAAAGAGTACTTCATCACTCAGGTTAGCATCTAGACCCTGCTCTGGACAAAGCAAGCCATGAATTACAAAGAAGAAAATACTGTGTAGTGACTGGGGAGTAGAGCACTCAGATTAACTGAAGACTCAATTTTCTAATTTTGGAAAGATGATGCTCGGATTTTCTTCTCTCCCCTCCTGTTGGCTCCAACACTACCCACTCCATTTTAGGAGTTCTTATTCCTAAGATGGAGAACAGTAGAACGCAGCTTCCCTAACCCTCCCAGCCCTTCCCAACTTCTCTGCCACCTCTGAAGACAGGCAGCAGATACCCAAGCTAGGAGTCAAATCAGAGCTGCAGCTGGCAGCCTACACCACAGCCACAGCAACACCAGATCCGAGCTGTGTCTGCGACCTACAGTACGGCTCACGCAACGCCAGATCCTTAACTAACTGAGCGAGGCCCAGGGATCGAACCCACGTCTTCATGGATACTAGTGGGGTTTGTTACCATCAAGTCATAACAGGAACTCCTCATATCCCATTTTAATTTCCCAGATTATCAAAAACTGTTTGTAAATGATTTTAAAAGACAACAAAATATCCTTTTGAATATATATACCATAATTTCTCTTACCATTCCTCTAAACTGGGGTGTCAGTATGTTTCTATTTTTTAAAATACCATGATAAACAATACTGTGGCAAACAGTTTAAACAACCGCATAGACTGGCATGTGCTGTCCAAAGAGGGTCTCCACCAGAGAGAAGGCAGGGATGTTCTTACCTAAGGGAAGGGCAGGATTTTTAAATACGTTTCCCACTGCATAACAAGCATTCCATCGGACTTTCATGGCAGCCTCAATCAGAACGGTAGAAATCAGGGCCTGGATGCCCTCCTCAATAATTTCAGCAAATGTGGGTTTTTCTATATGAGACGGTTGCAGGAAATGAAGCAAATTTCCAAGGGCCCGGACTGCATTGCTTTTTACCTAGAATAGAACATAAAAAATCTGTTACGTTCTAATTTTCTAAATTAGAAATATGTTTTGTTAAAGAGATGTCTCAGAGAGTATTAATTTCAACTTTAAAAAAATCCAGGAGGCCCAAGATATCTTGAGAGAGCAAATCATCGTTAGTTCTCGCTAATTAGCGAGAGCACTAATGAAAAATGCAGCCTGTAAACATGCAAGTTCTTAAAGCTCTGCAAGGTCTTGCGTGGTTAACATTCTGAGCCATTGGAGGTGAGCTGCTACAGAGCTCCTTGCTGAGTTTTTAGTGTTACACTGGACTTCAGAGAGGTCTTTCTTCCTTGTTTTACAGAGATGGTGTGTAAGGCCCAGGGGCAAGGGGCCACCGTTGGTTTGCGGCATGGCTTGGAGGAGAAGCTAGGTTTCATAACTCCAGACCAATACTTTTCTGCTGACCTACAGTCTCAACTTTTGCAGCATACTACAATCATCTGGGGGAGCCTTCTGTTTTAAAGAACAATTCCCAGGCCCTAACCCCAGAAGTTCTGATTGCATTAGTCTGAGGGAGGGCTTTCCAGGTGTTCAGAACCACTGTACTAAATCAAGCACTTGGTATGGGTCAGGTACTGTGCTGGGTGCTATAAGAAAAGGCGTCCTCAAGTCCAATGAGGTATATGTAATGACTCTCATGTTACAAATGAGGAAACTCATCTCCAGAGAAGTTGCACCAAAGGTCATTCAGCTATTAAAGGGTGAGCCAGGATTCGAACCATGTCTGTCTGACCCTAAAGCCCAGGTCTACACTTTTGCAATTTAATAGAGTAATGGAATATTCAAAGCCAAGCTGCTTATCTTTCTGACTTGTCAATTCTACTTAAAGATTTTTGAAAAAAAAAAAAAAATAGCTACATAGACATAGCATAGAGTAGTCTTATAAAAGGCACTGATATGTCACATGAGACAAGAAAGAAACTGCAAAAGTGTGGAGTGTACCCTACACGCCCCGAGTACACTCTTAACCTCTGAACAGGAGAAAATCTGGTAGGACAAAACTATATATAACACACTAGGTATCTGACTGAGAAAGACTAGGTTTTGCTGTCGGTCTACCTTGTCTTTATCCTTAGATGCCTCTATAGCTGATCGCAGCATCTTCAAGAGCAGGAGGCCAGAAAACTCTTCTTGGAAACTTGGGTCCGGTGTTTCCCTGTTCCACCCAAAGCAGGCAAAGCATGTTAAAAGGTAAAACTCACTTAAATATCTACATATGCAAATATGTTCACTCAGTGTAACTACAAAAACGTTAGGAGTTCCCTTCCTGGTGCAGTGGAAACGAATCTGACTAGTATCCATGAGGATGTGGGTTCAACCCCTGGCCTTGCTCAGTGTGTCAGGGATCTGGCGTTGCCGTGAGCTGTGTGTAGGTCACAGACGCGGCTCAGATCCTGCGTTGCTGTGACTGTGGCGTAGGCTGGCAGCTATGGTTCCGATTTGACCCCTAGCCCCGGGAACTTCCACATGCTTCAGTTGCGACCCTAAAAAGCAAAAAAAAAAAAAAAAAAAAAAACCTTTAGGAAAATAGCTACTTAAATCTGTTCAGATTTACCACAAACTTAGTTTATACCTTTTGACCGAACAGGTCCACCTCTAGTGATGTAACCAAAAAGAGTACCTCAAGATGGAGATTTCATGCACAAAAATGTTCGATGCATATAAAAGCCTAAGACAACATAAATGTTAAATTACAGGAGAATGATTAATCACTAGAAGTGATGACTGTAATAATAAATAATAACCTATAAAAAGTCAGTGGAAGTCAGGAGAAAGCTTACACATATTATATGACAAAAAGCAAGATACTTGTATGTGAATAAGAGCAGCTGCCTCTGGGGAGGGAAACTAGGGGAGAAGGGCTTTACACTGCATATACTTTGTGTTGTTTGAATTTTTTTTTTTTAACTTAGGAATATATTATTAAAAAAATAAAAATACAATATTTTAAAAGTAAAGCAACCATTACTAAGGTTTTGGTTTTCCACTTTTGTATCTTCCACATTTTCTATAACGTGGATATATCACATTTCGGCATACAGTATTTTTTATGCATATATATTTAAAAAGCTTACTAACATTACTTGAGAGACTATAAAACACAACAAAGCAGGAAAACTGACTACATAATACAGAGGAATTACTACTAATTCTTTTATAGTAGGGATCAAAGATAGTATCTTAGGATAGCCTCAGAGGTCACCCAGGGGAAATGAGCTGAGTCACCTACATGTTGAAAATCAGAGTGTCCGTCAGGTTGCCTAGGGACCAGGCTGCTTTGGCCCGGACATTAAGAGACTTGTCTTGAAGTGACATCAATATTGCGTTTGCTGTGTCTGCAACAAATATGACATCCTGTAAGACGATAAGCAAAACATTGAAGTTAAGTTCACACTGCTACCTTGAAAATTCTCAAATTTATTTTCAGTTTATTCCACAAATTTCTATTTGGAAATCAAAATTCATTCACTCGGGCAATTAACTGTTCTTATATATTACAATTTGGACACTCATGAAAATCCCAGGGGATCCTAGTACGGGCCATGCACCAAGCAGCCTACAGATTTTTCTCTTGGGAACATCTTATAACCTGACCTGTGACAATCATCTGTGGGTTCTGTGCTTAGCTTGATTTCTACCTCAGGAAGAGATATGTTGTCAATGAAACATATTTCCAAAACACATCCTGTTCATACCCACACTTCTCAGTGAGATTCAATGTCACAAGTGAGAGTGAAGGAGACATTTATTTCCTTCTTAGTAAAAACTTCACCAGCTTTCTAAATTACTATCATCATATGGTAATGTCCCATTACATTTTTTTCAATTATCCATTAATTTAATTTATTGGCCCAGAGTCCTGGGCAGGTGCTAAGTAATTACAAGTCAATGAACTATAGGCATTAGCCTATTTTAGCAGCAATTAAGGAAACCAGATTACAAAGCAATTTAGTTTCCTTTACTGTCCAATTCAGATTTACATCTACCAAAAAGAGTAGTAAAACGGACTATGAAGAGGTACAGAAGAGCTTCATGGGCTCACTCTGACCTGTCGGAGACAGGGAAAAAGCACGTAGATCCCAAGGGCCCGCGAGGTCGCAGCTTTCACTAAACGGTTCTTGCTGTCGTTCAGCCCCAGCAGCATCGTGATGCACAGGATCTGCCTGTCACTCTGCAATGAGAAAGGTTTGCCAAGGAAAAGTGCAGATGAAATAACTCTAAGTCAATGCCTTTGACAACTGACTGTGATACTGCTGTGTCTGAGTCACATTCAGGCGTTGAACAAAACTAAGACCTTGGGGCTAACCTGGCAGAGAACAAAGGTTCGAATGAGATCCAGTTATCACCTGAGCACTCGCCTGGCACAGGGCACACACAGCATTATGATTACATTTAACCTTGACCATCCTGTGAATCGGGTCGTTTCATTCTTCTACCTTAGGTGAGCTGCCTTCCTTATAAAAGCTAACTTATATAAATAAAAACAGATGAAATGCTATTAAGGACTGAAGGAAGCAGCAGTTTGAATGCTTTGTGTGCTGGGCACCAAGCTAAGTATTTTCACCTGTTTCATGTTATTACTCACATCATTTCCATTTTATAGGTGATAAAACTAATTTTTTGAGAAATTAAGATAACCAAAGAGCTAGAAAGTGGAAAAGCTAGGACTCCTTCCAACTTTTAGACTTAAATTCTTTCTGAAATCTGATTTCAAAGCCTCTGCTACGCTCACTTCTCCCACCTGCCTTCTAAGCACAGGGAGGAAATGCTCCCCCGAGACATTAAGATTTCAGTGTGGTCCCCCACTGCCCTCATCCCACACTCAAGTAGAACAAGCACATTTTCCTCAGAGATGGTGTTGAATGCTAGTTCAAAATGAAAAGACTCAAAGTCTAACTCAAGTGCTCATTCTCAGCATCACTAGTTAAAGGTGAGAAAATACTCTCAAGGTTACCGGTAGGTTGCTGAAGGCTTCCGGCAAGATGGATGCCAGGGCATCACAGGCGCTGGCCTGCAGAGTCGGATGCTCTGAATTCTGCAGGGCTCTGGGTAACGGACCGTTCAGCATCATCGTCCAGAACGTCACCACCTGGAACAGCAGCCCAGGAGACAACAAGGAACCAGTCTGACACTAAGACTACCACAAGCGACCACGGTGCTGAAATGTTTTTCCTTGAAGTAGCAGCTTACTGTAAATGCTTTTACTACCTCTTCTTCTACATCAATGAAAAGAACTGTAGAACACAAAATAATTAAATGTTTCCACTTCATTCATCAGGAAAGTAGTCTGTAGTAATGAGGCAGCAATAGTGACCATAGTGATGGGCAGGAAGATGAAGATGAGGGTAGTAATCAGTCAGAGGGCTTCCCATATGCCAGGCATTGTTCTAAGCACTTCACACATGATCAACTCCTCAGCCCAGCTAAATGAAGACTATGTCATCATCTCCATTTTCACCCAAGGAAGTGAGGCACAAAGAGATAATGTAACTTGCTAGCAGGTAGCAGAACTGGCCTAGGATCAGATCAGCTGACACCCAGCCAGGGCTCTTGCAGCCTGCTCCCTTGTAGGCACAGGGATGGGGTTCCAGGGCAGCCCAGAGGCTGAGTGCCGGACGGAGTCCAAAGAGCATGGGATCCACTGGCAGAGTTGGGGTTGAGTCCTTCAGCTGCCGCTTCCTCTCTGCAGCCTCAGGCCAGTCACTGAACCTAAGCTTTGGTTCCTCTTCAGTAAAACAAGGCAGAGTTTGTGTGATAATAAAATATAAGACTGTGTGTAAAGGCCCTAGCACAGTGCTGGGTGCACACTAGAGATTCTTAAATTGAACAGTAGGCTCTGTTTTAAGCACTCTGAAGAATTCTCTCACCTCAAAGTTCCTCCAGGCAGGCATCTGCAGAGTACCTTTAACAGCTTCCTCCCTATGCTTTAGGAAAACCCTGGGCTTTCACATCCACGTGCAAGTCTGACTGGAATTGTTTTCTATTTCCACTTCCTGCCCATGGACTTATCCTGAGTTCTGCCATGTACCCCTGTGCTAGTTCTTTCACCCCCACAATCCTAGCTCCTAGACACTCAATCTTGACCCCTACTAACTCCAAACCAGAAGAATGTGGACAGGTGTGGCTGCCTGCATCCAAGACAGCCCACAGTGATTCTCATCTCCTAACGTTCAGGAGGCCATCCCCTCCCACGCTGACTAGGGCTGGCCTGTGTAACTAACGGGGGCTGTCCAAATGACACTACGGAAGTCATGAAGCCAGATTACAAAAACCCTGCAGCTCTGTCTTGCTCTCTCCCTTCATCCACTTGCTGTGGAGGAGGCCAGCTCCCATGTCAAGGGAACACTGAGGCAGCCTTCTGGAGAGGTCCGTACCGGGAGGAAGCAAGGAGGCCTGCTGCCAACAGCCAGGACTAACTTGCAAGGGATGTGAGTGAGCTGCCTCAGAAGAAGATCCTCCACCCCTGTCAAGGCTGGCTGACTGCACCCCCAACCCCCGCCCACAACATTCTGTCCGCAACCTCATGAGAGACCTGAGCCAGGACCACCCGCTAAGCTGCCCTCAATTCCTGGTCCACAGAAACTATGTGAGAGAATGAATGGCAGATATGGTTTTAAGCTGGGAAGTGTTTAGGATAATTTAATCACTAAACAACAGATTAGCAATATAGAAAGCATATCCCTTTTTTACACATGAAACAACACCTAAGTGTGAACAGTTAAGAGTCTCGCCCAAAGTCACCTGGAGCAAAGGGAGAAGTTTGGATTAAACCCAGGTCTGCCTGACAACAGAGCTCAACTCAACCCTTGGCAACTGGTGACATTTCAGCTTTAGTGACAGTCTAAGGAAGAGTAAGAGCTAGACATTCTTAATTCACTGCAAGGATGACAGAAATTGTGAAGGGAAAAAGACGCAACATGAGGGCAGAGGAAGAAAACACCACCAATGTGGTATTTACTCTGCTTTTGGCACTAAGTAGAAGGCTTTTTTGATGGGTTCCTCCTCCAAAGAATAACTGGCACAGTGCGGGGGCAACACCAACAACCTAAGGTTATAGGATTTAACGGGAATAATGGGGGGAGGGGTCTGGCAGTGAGGGAGTTAAGGGAATTAATCCTCATTGAGCACCTACTATTTGCCGGCATCTTCACAACTCATTCAGTCTTCCAAAGTCAAGGACTTTTATTCCTCTTTACAACAGGGAAATTATGCTCCTAATCCCATATTCATCAAGTGGTTTAATCTCATGCTTTCTGATTCTAAATCCCTGGCTCTTCCCACCATTCTAGTCTGCCTCTTAGGCATGCTGAGGTTTTGTGCAAACAAAACAAAACTGTTCTTCCATTGCTGGCTGTGTTACACATAATCCTACCACCAAACTGCAAATAAACTGAAATGCAAAGAAAATCTATTCATCCTAGATTATAAAACATAATTTCTGACATTGGAAGAAACCACAGTCTCTGCTCCACTTTATCACTGAGCCTCAAAATAAAACTGACTGAAGCACTAAGAAAAAGGAAAACCATGAATATACACTGACTTACCAAGGTGACTGGCACTCTCTGATCAGGTGCTATGGTAGAATCTGGTTTATACTGTTGTATTAAGCCTGAACCCAATTCTTCAAGAAGCTGCCAAGATAAAAGAAACAGACTATCAGAGATGAGTATTGGAACTATTGAGGTAAAAAACCACTTCCATTAGAGATAACTTAAAATCAAGGGGAAAAGTAATTTCCAACTGACTTTCTTTCTTTTCTCAGTAACTGCTATCTCTGAGGCATTCTTTCCAGGAGCAAAATCACCACATATGTATTGTTAATTTATTCCCAAATGTATTCTTTGGGTTTATACGTACAGCTGAAATAAGAGCTATGTATCATTTCTCTACCTGAAACCTCTTGAAGAAACTCAGAATTGATGGACATGCAGCAGAGGGAAGAACACAAAAGGGAGAGATGAAAAAAGCATGTGGTGTTTAGAAGAAAAAAGCATGTGGTGTTTAATGAAAATGACCTTTGTTCCATGAAGCTGGACAGCCGGATCTGTCTCTCCCAGGCACTTGCAAATCACTTCTCCAAGCTCCATCAAGTAGACCTGAGTGGTTGAAAAGTAGCCCCTTGCCAGATGGGCCAACACCTGTGAAGAACATAGGATTTTAACCCCAAAATCTGGATGCAGGACTATAATATCCAGAAAAGTGTTTCAGTATTTCAAAAATCACTCATACTCAAAAAGTAGCTGAGAGCTGATGATGAAATGAAGAACAACCATAATCTTTACTTTATGACTAAAATCAGTTAAGTATATAATTTTATGGTGATAAGTTTATAATTTACAATATGTGTTTAAGGTTATCAATATTAGCTAAATTTAAGCCTGGGAAATTTTTTTCCAGGTAGGTATTAATTGAATGTTTCGGCTAAAGAAACTAAGACTGAAAAAGTTAAGTGTTAAAGAGGTTTAAAGACCTGCTTAACATTAACCAGATAATTAATAGCAGACCCCAGGACCCAAGCTGTGTCTTAGATCATATCTGAGTACAGAAAAAGCAAATATTTTAATCTAAAGTGGTTTTCTTCTTTTAAAGGTACAAATATTTTGTTGTGTCTAAGCAGATAATAAAACCAAAGCGAAGTTTATAGAAAATTAAACATTTAACTTTCAGATCAGAAATCAAAGATCGACTGCATAATTTCAGAATTATTATATAATCTTTTATACCCACCTGCCATATAATACCTGAGGTGACTAAAATGGCTTGTAACTAAAAAGGGACAAATCTGGTATTTTACAGTCAAGCCCCCCACCTACCCCCCAAACAAAACAACAAAACATTCACACCTAAACTATAACTCCCATCAACACCAATGACACGTGGCTTGGTTTTACATTATCTTCACCGACTTACTCCTCATGAAGTAATCACCTGTGAAGGAAGACTGATTACTTTCACTTCAGAGATGAGGAAATGAAGCCTCCTACCTGCAAGGCCTCCAGTCGCATGGGGAACGGTTCATAGGTGCTCCCTCCTGCAGAGCCAGCATCGCTACCTGAACAGGAGTCCTCTTTGGGTTGAACAACAATGGAAATGCAAAGTCGAATGAGCCAGCAGGGCTCAAAAGATCCCTTCTGCGGCGAGTTAACTGATGCCTCCTCCAGAAAGGGTCCTGCTGGGGCTTTCTTCCACCAGTCAGGAGGGCTGAGGTGAGGAGTAGATGAACTGCTACTGCTCAGTCCAGAAGAACAGGGCTGTTGTAAAAGTAGCTGGACTTCAGGTAAAGGTGCGTGAGTGGACACTATGGCTCCCAAGAGTGTTAGACTTGAAACACGAACATTAACATCTGTCAACAGAAATAGTAAGAACCTATTATCATGGGAACAGTAGCCATAAGGATAATAATCATCACTGCAGGCAATGAAGAATAACGTCTTCCCTGGGAGTTCCCACTGTGATTCAACGGGTTATGAACCCGACTAGTATCCATGACGACGCAGGTTTGATCCCTGGCCTTGCAAAGTGGATTAAGGATCTGGCATTGCCGTGAGCTGTGGTGCAGGCAGCAGATACACTTCAGATCCCGCCTTTCTGTGGTTGTGGTGTACATAGGCCAGCAGCTGCAGATCCATTTGGACCCCTAGCCTGGGAACTTAACATAAGCCATAGGTGTAGCACTAAAAAGCAAAATATAAAATACAATAAAATAAAGTAAAGAATTATGGCTTCCTTGCCTAACCTGAATCTAATTAAACCTCTAGACCTAACTTTCAGTTTATAGGAAACACATGGGACAGAAGTATAAGTTTACACTGTAAAGAAAATACCCAATTGTAAGATATCTGGAAGACAACTGACTTGGACTCTTCCAAAATCAATATCATAAAAGAAAAAAAGAAAGGGTGGTGGACTACCTGAGATTCAAAAGGCTAAAGTGAGGAGGCAGGACAAGATGGCACAGTAGGAAGATGCTGAACTCATCTCCTCCCAGGAAAGGCAGGAAAATAACAACTGAATATAGAGCAGCTATCTCTGATAATGACCCCAACACTAGCAGAAAAAATTTCCCATAACTAAGGATAAAGTCATATTGAGACAAGCAGGAGGATCAGAGACATGGTCTGGCTGGGACCGAAACCCCAAGTGCTGAAAACACAGGCAGGAGGAATTTCACAGCCTCAAATCCTCCGGAGGAGCACGGGCTCTGAATCCCACACTGGGCTCCTCAGCCCAGGAGACCTGCACCAAGATGAGCCCCCATAACATCTAGCTCTGAAACCCAGTGGGACTTATATCTAAGAGCCAGAGAGCTGTAGAGAATGGAGAATCCACTCTAAAAGGCTGTACACAAAACCCACTTGCTTCAGGTCCTACTGCACTGACAGCAGTTTGAAAAGCACTTGACCATACATGAAGGAGATTCAGTGACTAATTTTAAGACTTGCGCCTGGGAGTTCCTGTCGTGGCTCAGTGGTTAACGAATCCGACTAGGAACCACGAGGTTGCAGTTTCGATCCCTGGCCTTGCTCAGTGGGTTAAGGATCCAGCATCGCCATTAGCTGTGGTGTAGGCTGCAGAAGTGGCTTGGATCCCGCGTTGTTGTGGCTGTGGGGTCGGCCGGTGGCTACAGCTGCTATTAGACAGACCCCTAGCCTGGGAACCTCCATATGCCGCGAATGTGGCCCTAAAAATCGCAAAAAAAAAAAAAAAAAGGACAAAAAAAAAAAAAAGACTTGTGCCTGAGCAGTAGGGATCTGTTGGAGCCTTTTCTGCATACTAAGAAGATGGCAAATGCCACTTAAAATTTTTTTTTTTCCTTTGGCTTCCTTTCTACCTAGCTGGCAGGCACTGGCAGGCACCATTTTTCACTCCATTGTACCACATATCCTATCCTGGGTTCACCTGAGGACTCTATCCAGCCAATGCTAACCTAATGAGGTCCCCACTCAGATCCAGCTATGGGGGCAGTCAGCCCCTGACACTAGCACACTTGCAGAAAGCCCAGTCCAGCTACAACAGAAGGGCACAAGCAACCCATAGAGGGCACAATCCTGAAGCACCTGGCTCTGGTAATCAGGGGGAACTTGAACACTCCACATATATCAATGGATAGATTATCCAAACAGAAAATCAGCAAGGAAACACTGGCCTTAAATGGCACATTATACTACACTGATATATATATATATCATTCCACCCTAAAACAGCAGGATACACCTTCTTTTCAAGTGCACATGGAACATTCCCCAGGACAGATCACATGTTAAGCCATAAAACAAGTCTCAATAAATTTTAAGATTGAAATTGTATCAAGGATCTTTACAGGCCACAACCTATGAGACTAGAATCAACTATAAGGAAAAAAAAAAAAAAATGGAAAAAACACGAACAAGTGGAGTCTAAATAACAGGCTACTAAACAACCAATAAGTCATTGAAAAAAAATCAAAGAGGAAATCAAAACATATCTCAAGACAAATGAAAATGTAAACACAGCATTTCAAAATCTATACAACACAGGCAAAGGGAGTTCTAAGAAATTCATAGCAATAGAGGCCTACCTCAGGAAACAAGAAAAATCTCAAATAAATAATCTCACCTTATACCTGAAGAAACTAAAAAAAGAAAAACAAAACCAGAAGTTACTAGAAAGAAAGAAAAAATAACAGTGGAAATAAATGAAATAGATACTAAGGAGATCCCATTGTGGCTCAGTGGATTAAGAACCCAACTAGTGTCCATGAGGATGTAGGTTCAATCCCTGGCCTCATTCAGGGGATTAAGGATCTGGCATGGATGGAAGCTGTGGCATGAGTCAGATCTGGAGTTGCCATGGCTGTGGGTAAGTCAGCAGCTGTGGCTCCAATTTGACTCCTACCCCTGAAACTTCCAAATGCTGCAGATGCGGCCCTAAAAAGGAAAGCGCAAAAAGAAAAAAAAAAGAAGTAGATACTAAGAAGACAGTAGAAAACATCAGTGAAACTAAACATTGGTTCCTCGAAAAGATAAACAAAAGCAATAAACTTTCATACTCATCAAGAAAAATAGAAGGCTCAAATCAATAAAATCAGAAATAAAATAAGTTACAACAACATCACAGAAATACGAAGGATCTTAAGAGATTACTATGAATGGTTACACACCAATAAATTAGACAAACCAGAAAAAATTTCTAAAAACATACGACCTTACAAGAATTTATCGGGAAGAAACAGAAAATCTGAACAGACCAATTACCAGTAATGAAATCAAATCAAAAATAAAAAAAAACTTCCCCAAAACAAAAGCCCAGGATCAGATGGCTTCAGAGATGAATTCTACAAAACATTTAAAGAAGACTTAATACCAATCCTTCTCAAACTATTCCAAAAAACTGAAAAGGAAGCAATGTTTCCAAATGCATTCTATGGGATCATTATTACTCTGACAGCAAAACCAGATAAAAACACTACAAAAAAAGAAAATTACAGGCCAATATCCCTGGTGAACACAGAAACACAAAAATCCTCGATCATATATTAGCAAATCAAATTCAACAATACATTAAAAGGATCATACAATGTGATCAAGTGAGATTTATCCCAGGGATCCAAGGACGGTTCAATACCTGCAAATCAACTAACCTAATGCACCACATTAACAAGAAAGGGTAAAAATCATATATCATCTCAATAGTTGCAGAAAAAGCTTTTGACAAAATTCAACATCCTCTTACAATAAAAATTCTCAACGAAGTGGATATAGAGGGAACATACATCAACATAATAAAGGTCATATATGACAACTTACACTAACAAACTCAACAGTTAAAAGCCGAAAGCATTTCCTCTAAAGGCAGGGACGAGACAAGGATACCCACTCTTGCCACTTAAATTCAACGTGGTATGGGGAGTCTGAGCCACAGCAGACAAGAAAAAGAAATAAAAGTCACCCAAATTGTAAAGGAAGAAATAAAACTGTCACTCTTTACAGATGACAGATACTATACATGTCATATAATATATACATGTCATGATACTAAAACCCTAAAGACTCCCCCAAAAAACTATTAGAATAAATCAACTCAGTGAAGTTGTACAAAATTAATATACAGAAATCTGCAGCACTTCTATTTACTAATAACCCATCAGAAAGAGAAATTAAGAAAACAATGCCATTTACAATTGCATCCAAAAAAAAAAAAGAAAAAGAAATACCTAGGAATAAATTTAACCAAGGAGGCGAAAACCCCGTATTCTTTATTTTTTTTTTTTTGGGGGGGTGGCCTTTCTAGGGCCGCATTTGTGGCATACAGAGGTTCCTAGGCTAGGGGTCTAATTGGAGCTGTAGCTGCTGGCCTATGCCAGAGCCACGGCAATGCCAGATCCAAGCTGCGTCTGCAACCTACACCACAGCTCATAGCTATGCCAGATCATTAACCCACTGAGCAAGGCCAGGGATCAAACCCACAACCTCATGGTTCCTAGTCAGATTCGTTAACCACTGAGCCATGACAGGAACTCCAGACCTGTATTCTAAAAACTATGACACACTGATGAAACTGAAGACAACACAAATAAATGGAAAGATATATCATGCTTGTGGACTGGAAGAATCAAAATTGTTAAAATGTCCATACTACCAATAGCAATCTACAGTATTGATGCAGTCCCTATAAAAACACTCATGGCATTTTTCCAGGAACTAGAGCAAGTAATCCTAAAATTTATAGGGAATCATAAAAACACCCAAGTAGCCAAAGGAATCTTGAGGAAAAACAGAACAAAGCTGGAGTTATCATACATCCTGATTTCAAACTATACTACAAACCTATAGTAATCAAAACAGTGTGCTACTGGCACAAAAACCAGACACATAGATCAATGGAAGAGAACAGAGAACCCAGAAATAAACCCACTCTTATATGGTCAATTTATCTATGACAAAGGAGGCAAGAATATGCAAAGGAGAAAAGAGCCTCTTCAATAAATGGTGTTGGGAAGTCTGGACGGCTACATGTAAAAGAATGAAACTGGACCATTTTGTTACATCACATACAAACAGAAACTAAAAATGGTTTAAAGACTTAATTGTAAGACCTGAAACCATAAAATACCTAGAAGAAAGCAGACAGTATACTTTTCTTTTCTTTTTTTTTTAATGGCTGCACATATGCTGCAGCTGTAGCAACACCAGATCTTTTAACCCACTGTGCTGGGCTGGGGGTTGAACCCACACCTCTGGAGCAACCTGAGCCCCCGCAGTTGGATTCTTAACTCACTGTGCCATAGTAGGAACTCCAGCACACTTTGATGTCAGTATTAGGAACATTTTTTGGGATTTGTCTCCTCAGGCAAGGGAAAGAAAAAGCAAAAATAAATAAGTAGAACTACATCAAACTAAAAAACTTTCACATAGTGAAAACATACAAATGGCCAACAAATGCATAAGAAGATGCTCCACATCACTTATCATAGGAAAATTTAAATCAAAAGCACAATGAGATATCACCTCACAGCTGTCAGAATGGCCATCATCAAAAAGACAAGAAATAAAAAGTGTTGGCAAGTATATAAAGAAAAGGGAAACCCTGTGTACTGTTGGCAGGAATGTAAATTCTTGCAGCCACCATGGAAAACAGTATGGAGCTCCCTCAAAAATTAAAAATAGAACTACTACACGATCTAGCAATTCCACTTCTGGGTATTCACCCAAAGAAAACAAAAAGACTAACTTAACATAATCACCCCAATGTTCACTGCAGCATCATTTACAATAGCCAAGACATGGAAAAAACCTAAGTGTCTACCAATAGACGAATGGATAAAAAAGATGTGGCATATACATTCAGTGGAATATTACTCAGCCATAAAAAACGAAATCTTGCCATTTGCAATAACATGGGTGGAAATAGAGGGTATTATGCTAAGTTAAGTAAGTCAGACAGAGAATGACAAATTTTGCATAATCTCACACATGGAATCTGAAAAACAAAAACAAAAAAATGAACAAACAAAACAAAATATAAATGGACTTATAAATACAGAGAGCAAACTGCTGGGCCAGAAGAGGTTGGAGTGTGTGTGAAAGAGGCAAAAGGGATTAAGAGATACAAACTTTCAGTTATAAAAAAAGTCAGAGATATAATATACAACATAAAGAATACAGTCAATACTGTAATAATTGTGTATGGTGACAGATGGTTACTAGACTTATTGCAGTGATCATTCATGATGTATTTAAATGCTGAACCATTGTTGTCCACCTGAAACTAACATAATATTGTATGTCAACTATACTTCAATTTAAAAAAAAGGAAAGAAAAATTAAAAAGGCTAAATTAAAGTGACGTAAAAACTAAATGTAATGCATGAAACTTGAATAACCCAGGTGTTTTTTTTTAAAAAAAAAGCTATAAAAGACTTTTGGGGATACATGAGGAAATCTCAATGTGGACTAGATATTAGATATTATGGAATCAA
Organism: Catagonus wagneri; assembly: GCA_004024745.2. Classification (NCBI taxonomy): domain Eukaryota; kingdom Metazoa; phylum Chordata; class Mammalia; order Artiodactyla; family Tayassuidae; genus Catagonus; species Catagonus wagneri. The sequence goes on along the minus strand of PVHT020001178.1, from coordinate 3,112,541 downwards.
TGTAATTTTCCTAGGTGTAAGAATGGTATTATTTTTTAGGAGACTGTCTTTATTTTGGGGAGATGTATGCTGTTGTATTTAGGGGGAAATACATCTATAATTTACTTTTAAATGATTCAAGGGAAAAAAGTCTATAGAAATATATATAGATACAAAAAAATATACATATAACCACACACACACATACACACTGATACACACAAAAAGAGAGGAAGCAAATATGAGAATAACAACTATTAAGTCTCAGTAGAGGTAAAAGGTGCTCACTGTACAACAGTATAAATTTTCTGTGCATTTGAACATCCAAATAATAAAAAGTTGCTGGAGGACCAAGTCAGAAACTTGAAATGGACCTTTGAGCCGTGATTCACTCCCCTCAGTTTGTAGATGAAGAAGAGCTAATACAGTGGAATGAACAGGGGACTGAGCCAGAAGACGTGGGCTGTTTTAATCTTACTTCTGTAACTAACATGATAAGAGATATTACAACAAGATTTATCTTTCTGGGTCCCCGTTTACACATTGGTGAAAGGAATGAGTCAGACTTAGTGTACACGCTGTTATTTCATTTAAGCTTCATAAAGATCTTATGAGGTAGGCATAACTCTTCCTGTTAGGAAATCAGGGTTCACAGAAGGTCATGTCTATGTGATGGCAGAACTGAAAGTGGGCTACAGACCCATGGACTGACAAGTGAGTCCAGAACCTCTCCCAAGATGTCACAAAAATGTCCAGGCCTCCTTCAAGTTCTATGATTCTAACTAAAAACTCAACTTATCAGAATGTGGTCTGATCCTGAAGCTCACAAACAAGAGGAAAACAGATGTTCTAAAGGCAGGCACATATGTATTACACGTGGGAGCGTCAGGAAATAAGACTATAGTTAGTGGTGATTTGAGGTTCTGAAATTTTATTCAAACTTTACAGAAAATAATGTTAAAAGACATTAAGTCTTATATTCCACTTTTTCTTTCCAAAAGAGCATAGTGTCTGTCTATCTGACTGGCCATCCAACCTCTACTTAAATCTAAAGGATATGAACTGTTTCACACTAGACCGGGACCCCAAGCCTTCACTCAATCCTAATTCTAAAGGGGTACTCTGGTCATTGCACTGATGCACTGAAGGGCATTAAACTTTACAGTTAATTCTCTAGGTCACTTCTTTCCAGTGGTGCCACCTGGGGCTTCAGGGGTCAAAAGAGGTTCTAGCAATAGTTGGTTCCCACCAAAACCTGATAAAAATAAATAGCGATATCTCAGAGCTATAAAAATGCTCGGTATATTTTTACACTAATTATCTAGATTTGGCTGACACAAAGAAGCAATCAGTTTTAAACTACCTTTGTGGCGGATATAAGGCTTTATCTGGTTCCAGACTTTGGTCAGCAGGCTGAGTTTCAGACGATTATAAGGTGAATTTGATACTAAGTTTGCAAGGCACTGCAAAACACAAAGAATAGTTCAATGGGCCTGACTGAGCCACAGCACAGAGATAAAATTTTAGAGCATTTAATTAAAAAACAAAAGTCTTTCTACTTATTTGAAAAATAAGTACACCCCACCCCACCCACAGGAATAGCACTTGTAATCGCATTGGTATAGCTTAATACTAAAGATAAACAGTATTTTAGGGAAATCATTTATTTGGACATACAGAGATTATAGGTATGATCAAACAAGTAGCAATAAACTTCCAAATAGCATATCTTTAATTAAAATTACTACATAGTTATATTCTTACTTTGGGGTAATATAAACATTATACAAAATTTAAACAGAGAAACTGCCTCTGGAACTCACGGATAACTTGGCACATTTACCTTAATTATCTGAGTAAGGGTCTGTGAGGATGATTCAGCCACCAAAGCTAACAAAAGACATCTGTGCAACTCTTTAATGCTGGAAGCAACCATTACAGAAAAGGGAGTAAAAGCCCTTCTGTGGTCACTGGTATCTTCAGCAACAGAAAGAAACTGCTTTGAGCCTTCTAAGATGGCAGATAAAACTTGCAGGGCACAGGCACGTGTCTGAAATTTCAGGATTATTCACATTAGTTAAAAATCAGAAGTCAAATCTCTTTCCTACATACGTTTTTCATTTGCAGAGTATTTAGGATCATTTTAATTAAGAAGAATAAAGGCTATAAGATTATCTATCAGGTCCTAAAAGTTGCTGTGAACTAATAATAAGCCACTAGCACCCCTATCCCCACACTTTTAAAAAACTAAAAAAACCTTAAATCATATTGCCGTTAGGTTTTCTTACTGTAAGGAATAAGTCTAAGCTATACCATAGTATAAAACCCTGAAATTATAAGCATGAAAATAATGTAAAGATGAGAGGCCTAGTTTATTCAAGCACAGAGTCAACTGAAAAGAGAAAACTAAACAGCCTGAGGGGTAGAAAAAAACACGCACACTGAGTCTGTTTCATATCACAGTTCCTGAAGACATTCTGATTTACATTACACTCTAAAGCATCCATGAGTGCTCAATGTTAATTAAACAGGATATCAGGAATCTTGTGCATACTCAGTTTGGCAGGCACCATTAGTGACCCAACTTTTAGGAACACTGTTAGATAAAGGAAATAACCTTACCCGTAATAAGAATCTTTGCTAATCAAATAAATGTTATTAAATATAACCCTATTGATGGAAAAGAAAATACGTGCATCCTAATCAATGGACTGCTGCATATATGTCAGAAAAAGTACCACTGCATCTATGTTTTTTCTTTATAAGATGAAAAGATTACTTTCAAATGGTATTCTGATGATTTTGCAGTATTAAAAATCATAAAAGAAAAGAAAAAAAGGCAATTTAACCAAAATGATATGAAGTTGATAAATGCAAGACTTACGAAATAATACTATACCCTCTTTGGCAAGTTCACCCAAAAATGCCAATGCTAATTAAATCTTTCAGTCAGATTTTGAAAAAGTAAGGAACTGACATTTTGGAATGTAATCTAAATATTTACTCAATATGAAGCAAACCTTTGATGGTAATTAAGCATAAACACAAGTTAGGAAGGTGACAATGCTCTTGTGCAAATAATAATATATATGGTATATATACAGTATAATATATATCTATAGTATAATATTTTTGTAATTACGCATAAATACTTAAGTTAGGAAGTTGACAATGCTCTTGTACAAATCAGTTGATCCAAGAAGTAGTTAAATCAGGGGCTAGCAAACCTTTTCTATAAAGGGCCAGTAGTATAAATTTTATTTTTATGTATGTATGTGTGTGTGTGTGTGTGCATGCGTGCGTGCGTGTGTGTGTGTGTGTAAAACTTTTTTTGGCCATGCCCGCCGCATGCAGAAGTTCCTAGGCCAAGGATCAAACCTATGCCACAGCAGTGAAAATGCCAGGTCTTTAAACCACTGAGCCACCAGAGAACTCCCAAACTTTATTTTTAAAATGTTTTAAATTATAGTTGATTTACAATAATGTGTCAATTTCTGCTATACAGCAAAGTGACCCAGTCAGATATAAAAATCTTATTTTTCAGACTTTGCAGGCCATGAGTCTTTGTTGCAACCACTCACCTCTGCTATGTCACCACAGATACTGTATAAAGAAATTAAGTGGGACTGTGTTCAAACAAAATTTTACTTCTGGACAGTGAAAACTGAATTTTGTGTAATTTTTACATGTCTTTTACATATTCTTTTGATTAAGAAAAAAACATTTAAAAGCATAAAGAACATTTTTAGCTCATGGGTCATACCAAAACAGGTAGTGGGCCAGATCTGGTTCACAGGCCAGAGTCTGCCTTCTGATTAGACAGCTATCTGGTCTCAACTGAAAAAGGCAGATGTTATGCTACACCCTCATTTCTTTATAACATAATTAAATATCACAATTCCAGCAGCTTACAAACCAAATAAAATTAAAAGCCAAGATGTAGAAAAAAAAATGAGTACTCAAAAGTAAAAAATGTTCAGCTCAATTAACTTTGGTAGCCTAAGAGGGAAAAGGCATTCATGACTATCAGATGAAAACAAAAGAAATGTCACTAAAATCAGTTCTTTTTTACTATCAAGGTATAAGATCTATATGGAAATACGATACTATATCAGTTTATACTTCTCACAGTTCTGATTTATTTCCACTAAATGATGCTTAATATATCTTTGTTGTTATAAAAATGCTACTTATGACACTGAATCAGGTCCAAGTTCCACTTCATTTATTCTCATGTCAATATTGACTCAGTGGTAACGAACCAACCTGACTAGTACCCATGAGGATGCAGGTACAATCCCGGGAATTGCTCAATGGGTTAATGGTGCTGTGAGCTGTGGTGTAGCTCAGATCTAGTGTTGCTGTGGCTGTGGCATAGGCCAGCAGCTGGAGCTTTGATTTGACCCCGAGCCTGGGAACTTCCATATGCTATAGGTGCAGCTCTAAAAAAAAAAAAAATTATATATTGTTTACCAGCACTTCTAGCAGAAAATTACTGATTCATGGCAAACCACAAGCGGTGCAGCTCCTACAGAGCGCATTTTAAGTTTTTATTGTCTGAGTATTTACAATGGTGGATGAAAGATTTCTTAATCTCATAAACATCCGTATGCTCAGTTTCACTAGAGGGTAGTTTTACCTCATTCAGCACAAAGGCTCACTCAAGGTAATGAAATAAGAAAGCACTTTTCTTTTTGCTACTTAAGAATATAGTAGAAAGGTCTGCTGATGTAGCTCAGTCAATCTTTATTTTTTCCTTTTTGATGTATGTTCTGTCTCAGAATATTACTGGGAGTATGATAAAGAAGTTGCTGCTGGGAGTGGGTACCACAGGTGTTTTGAGGCAGGGCACCTGGCTATGCCTGTCTTCAGTTTTGTCCAAGTACTAATTATTCTTCATATATGTTTGGGGTTAATTTCATTTAATCACAACCCCAAAGTTGGGTGTCTTTTAGGTGGAGGCATGCGAATACTGTGTCAAGGTCTCTAGATCAGAGATATTCAAGCAAAGGTCACCTGTTCTTGGTTGACATATAAGAGAAAACCTGATTTCCTACCCTTCTATGACAGTTAAAAACTTCAACCTTTTATTCCCTTCCCTAGTTATGCTATTATCTAGATTTTGATTTGTTTCCACATTTCATAGCTCAATAAAAAAAATAAATAATCATCATGGAATCTGAAAATCAGGTTAATTCTCAAGGTACCAAAAGGAAGTTCTGCCCTGCAGTTTATCCCTTAGATCAAGTCTTGCTGATATGTACACACAGTCTACCTCGGTAGCACCTGAGTAAATCATATGGAAGAAACTCAAATTAGTCATGTTATTACACTGATTGCTCTATGCTGCCTGCAAACACAGGATGTGCTTTCTGAAGCACATTTATAGCATGTAAACATGTGACAATTTCCCATGTACCTCCACTGCTAAATCCTAACGAAATTTCTAAGTTTTTCTTCTTCTCAGTGAACTATTCTAGCATTTTACATTCCTGTTTCCTGAAAGTAATCTCTGTCATTGTTGGTGTTCTGAATAGAGTAGTCCAATCACCTTGCCTTCAGTCCATTTTTCTCTGGAGAATTTCTGAGTACATCAGCGATGATTGTGCCTCCAACTGAATTTATCATAGATCATATCAGAGCTGCCAAGAACTCAAAATCATCATCACTGTGCACTTCGATAAGAAGATACACTCCTGTTGTCTTGTCATTTTCATCCTGAACTAAGAGAAACTTCAACTTCAAACTATCCAACTCCATACTCAATGAGCCCCTGAGAAGATAATCACTCAGTTTTACACATGGTGGCGTCTTTTAACCTAGCTCTGATCAATCCAGAATGCTGTTCCATTCCAATTACATGAACACTGCTTTTAATTTTTGCACACAATTTTCTAGAAGTCTTTCTAAAAAGTCTCACTGACATCATCGACCAACCACTTTCTTCTAGCATGGGTCTTGGTTCACAAGGTGTGCACCAAGGCACATTGTGGACAGTTATCAAAACACTTATGCATTAGCAGGGTTGCTCAGTGGAAGCGTGCTGGGCCCATATCACAACACTTATTTACATGTTTCTAAATCTAGTATTTGCTAAAAATCTACTGAGAATAATCATTTAACTTGCCATTACACTAAACTGACAAATTTTAAGCATTACTTTGTTCTTTAAAAAAATCTTATTTAAGAATGATGACTGGTTGGTACAACCACTATGGAAAACAGTGTGGAGGTATCTTAGAAAACTATACATAGAACTACAATATGACCCAGCAATCTCACTCTTGGGCATATATCCAGACAAAACTTTCCTTGAAAAAGACACAGGCACCAGTATGTTCACTGCAGCACTATTCACAATAGCCAAGACATGGAAACAACCTAAATGTCCATCGACAGATGACTGGATTAAGATGTGGTATATATACACAACGAAATACTACCCAGCCATAAAAAGAACAAAATAATGCCATTTGCAGCAACCTAGAGACTCTCATACTAAGTGTAGTTAGTCAAAAAGAGAAAGACAAACAACCATATGATATCACTTATATCTGGAACCTAATATATAACACAGATGAACCTTTCCACAGAGAAGAAAATCATGGACTTGGAGAACAGATCTGTGGTTGTCAAGGGGTAGGGGGAGGGAGTGGGACAGACTGGGAATTTGGGGTTAATAGATGCAAACTATTGCCTTTGGAATGGATAAGCAATGAGATCCTGCTGTATAGCACTGGGAACTGTATCTAGTCACTTATGACGGAACATGATAATGTAAGAAAAAGAATGTATATATGTATGTGTGATTGGGTCACCTTGCAGTACAGTAGAAAACTGACAGAACACTGTAAACCAGCTATAATGAAAAATAAAAATCACTAAAAAAAAAAAAAGAATGATGACTGGTTTTCCATTTCTCCAGGACTTTCATGTGGCTTTTGTACTGGACCTAAGATATCTCCAGAAGGAAGGTCTATATATGCATATCTTTTTTTACTCAGCACATTTCTTGCATTCAATGAAGCTAAACAGCAAGAACATATCTAAGAAGTACCCAAATCAAGGAAGACCACTTTGCAATAAGGGAAATTTCTCATGGTAAAGTCAGATATAAACATTTGAAAAATACAAAGACATAAACATCATGAAAATTATTTCAATCTACTTTCATTGGATATGACCTCATAACCTCCCTATACTCATATCCCTCATCCGGGCAGCTGCAGTGCAGGTGGCTGACTGGGCCTGTTACTTGCTCTACGGCACCACCTCCGCTTCCTTAGCTACTTACAACTGCTCCCCTCAGCTGGAGTCTTCAAAAATATAAATACCTATATAATTTTTTTTTCCAACCTTTATAGCAGTTTTCCTTCCAACTGCTAGACTGGCCTCATTACTTATTTATATGCCACTGTCATTTTCCATTTTTCTCCCAGGTTTTTATTTACTACTGATTTAGTCAATGTGAAAGATTTCTACGGGTTTAAGATTTCTATTGGGTTTTTGAAATACCCTCCAAAATATTTTGAGGGCATATATTTGAGGCTAGTTTATTTTTCTTTGCCCTGTAAAAGCGTTGAAAAGTCCTTTAGGAATTTCCTTATATAGTAATTAGCTAGTCAAGATGATCAAAGAGGGTTCCAACGTAGTATGGATTGCTAGCCCTCCTCCTCATTTTTAAGGGAAAAATCTGAAAAACAGAAATGAAATACTAAGTAGCCTAATTGAAACTCTTCACTTTGAGAGGTTAGGCTGGAGACCTGAGGACACCAGATGCCATTCAACATGAGTTTTTAATGTTCAATACTGTAAGGGGAATCTAAATATTAAACTATTTCCTTATTTGGGTAAGAAGCTAACTTTTGGAGAAGAGTTAACATACCCAAGAAGAGGCAAATATTTGATCAGCCATAGTTACCTTACTGTAGCTACCCATGACTACCAAGTCATTTCTTCTTCTTTTTCAAAAGTAAGTTTTTCTGGAGTTCTCATCGTGGCTCAGTGGAAAGAAATCCAACTAGGAACCATGAGGTTGCGGGTTGGATCCCTGGCCTCGCTCAGTGGGTTAAAGATCCAGCCTTGCCATGAGGTGTGGTATAGGTCACCGGTGCGGCTTGGATCTGGCCTTACTGTGGCTGTGGTGTAGACCAGCAGCTACAGCTCTGATTTGACCCCTAGGCTGGGAGCCTCCATATGCCACGGGCATGGCCCTGAAAAGACAAAAACAAAACAAAGAAACAAACAAAAAAGTTAAAAATAAGTTTTTCTCACTAAACTATGTAATACTATTTATTACATGTGATTTGAAAAATATAAAAAAATTGGAGGAAAAAACTACTGTTGGGATCACATAATTCTATATCACATATTTTCAGAAAACATCATCAGCAGTTCCCTAAGCCTTACACCTCTTTCACAACCATTATATACCAGGATATTTCAGTGAGTACTTAAGCCATTTTTTTTCTATTCTAAACACCATGATAATCAACACTTTTATAAAACAGAAGCACAGCTGCTTCGGCAGAGCTCAAGGAGCACATGGAAGCAAAAACTCAGTGGGATTTCCCTCAACCTGTTATTCACATCAGCCCATTTCCTATCCTCCTGCCCATATATCTAGTGGTTCTCCAGTCAGGCCTTGAGTCAGTATCAGTAAGACCCTTGTTAAGATAAGATCAATAGGGCAGAGAAAACAAGAAAGAACTATAAAATTTTTCTTCTTCATAAAACACTTAGAATGTAAATGCTCTTACCTTTGGAGAAGGATCTTTTAACGTAAGAGTCATCAAGGACACAGACTGTGGGCTTCCAAGCTCAGGTGTATCAGGAACAAAGGCTGACCAATAACCATAAAGAACTTTTTTTTCTATTGATTTTATAGTAGAAAGAAAGCAAGCTAATGCTCCTTGGCGAACTTTGGCTTGGTAAGACCTTTAATAACCAAAAGAAGGAAGAAAAAAGTCTTAATTATTTTAAAAAACATAAGCATGAAATGCTATTTATTCCAGCCAACTCAAATGATAGTGAGAAATTCAACATTCCAAATAAGTCTGAAAGATGCCAACATTTTTAAAATTATTTCAAAATGCAATCAAAACATGTTAAAGCAGGAATTCCCATTGTGACTCAGTGGTAACAAACCAGACTAGTATCCATGAGGATGCGGGTTTGATCCCTGGCCTCACTAGGTGGGTTAAGGATCCAATGCTGCTGTGAGCTGTGGTATAGGTCACCGACACAGCTCAGATCCAGTGTTGCTGTGGCTGTGGTGTAGGCCAGTGGCTACAGCTCTGATTCAATCCCTAGCCTGGGAATCTCCATATGCCGTGGGTTTGACCCTAAAAAGAAGAAAAAAATGTTACAGCAATTTATTTATATAACAAGTTAATAAAGTCAGCAACTAAAAAACACAACTAGATAGGGAATAGGAGGGCAACATTTTGATATCAGGAAATTAGTATTAAATGAGATACTGCAGAGTATCCATCCATCCAACAAATATGTACTAAGAATCCTTACGTATGTGCCAGGCACTGTGCTAAGGCTGGCAGATGTAAACTAAGCCCTGTCCTTGACAAGCTTATCGAATAGCAGAGATGGACAGTTAAAGAGATACTTATAACACAGTGTGATCAACATTGAAGCAAAGATAAGTCACACAGGAAGAGCACCTAAGCTGGAAGAGGAGATCAGAAAAGCCTCAGGACATATGATTGCTGAACTCACACTGAAGATGAGTAGTGTTTAAAAAGGCAAAAGGCAAAAAAAAAGTAAAAGAAAGAATATTCCAGGCAGAGGAACCACATGTACAAAGGCAGATCAAGAGAACATGGCAAATGCAGAGTAATGCAAAGTCCCACATAAATGAGAATCTTCATGGATCTCATGCGACAGACACTGAAACGAGGTTATAAACTTATAAACACAACTTAGAAGATGAGGCACAAAAATATAACAAAATACTACTACCTCACTTTACTCTGCATGCCTCCTTCAGCATCTGAATAGTCTGACTCACTACTGCTGACCCTTTTCCAACTGGAAGGACTGAAGGGTGAGGAGACTCGGTCTTTTCGTGCAGCTCCGCTTGCAGCTAATGGCAAACTCTGAACCCCCTGCGAGGGGGGGCAGTGAGTGTCCCCTTTATGCAGGTTCAGTCTGCCTGAGCCAGAGACTGAGGCCACTTCTTTTTCACCACTGGATTCTTCCTCCTCCTCCTCCTCCTCCTCTTCTTGCTGAATTTTCTTCGGTTTTACTTTTGTTTTTTTCTTTTTATTCTGATTTTAGGAGCAAATGAAAACATATAGATGATAGCTATAGGCAACTTCTCATTTGATAATTACTAAATATGTCCCCAACATGTAGTCTGAATAAAGAAGAGAAGAGAAAAAAGGGGCACTTACTGAATATTCTATGTGTCAGGCACTACAACAAATGCTTATGTACACCCTGCTGGACTCTAAGAAAAAAGGTATAGAATACATGGGACAAAGCAAAACTTATGGCTTGGGTTTACATTCTCTGTGACCCTGGGCAAATCGCTTAGTCTTTTCTTCAGCTGCTTAAGTGTGGGCTAATGCCCCTTCCCATGCACAGTGCTGAAGGCATTCCGTCTTCTCAGCTGGGGTTCTGCAGGAGATTAAGATCTATAGAAAATGACGCGAGTGACTATTTTCTTGGTTCTCCTGAGTAGGATACACAGCACCACTCTAGATGCCTAGGAGAGATGTTAATCACACACAATCCTTGTTTCGGGGTGCTGAGGCTTATAAAGTAAAAGCAAGCTTCCTTCTTTTCTCCTACTTCCTTCTTCTGGACACCCAATGATCTCCAGAATCTGTGCCCTTTTCTGCATTCTCCAAGTCCCTGACCTTGAGGGCGGAAGGTGCTCATCATTTCTACCTTTGATTATGAAGCTCCAGATTCACACCCTCTTACTTGCTACCCCAGTGATCTTTTTGAAAAACAAATCTGAATCACATCACTCCTTTCAGATTCTTCCTTTCTACCACCTATAAGATCAAAATCTGAACTCCTTAGCATACCATGTAAGACCCTCAGGATTCAGCTTCTGCTACATACTTGCCCCACCTTCCCCTCCACACACCTGACACTCTAGCCCACTAGTTAACAAATGGGCTGT
>PVHT020001178.1:3082318-3100413 GCA_004024745.2 Catagonus wagneri | reverse complement strand
CCCCAGTGATCTTTTTGAAAAACAAATCTGAATCACATCACTCCTTTCAGATTCTTCCTTTCTACCACCTATAAGATCAAAATCTGAACTCCTTAGCATACCATGTAAGACCCTCAGGATTCAGCTTCTGCTACATACTTGCCCCACCTTCCCCTCCACACACCTGACACTCTAGCCCACTAGTTAACAAATGGGCTGTGTGCACTCACATTCTCTATGCCTGTGTACCTGCTGTTACCTCCAAATAAAACATTATCCCTTCCTTCTTTGTACTATACTCATATAAAAGCACTCTTGTACTCTTCTGTTGGTTGCCCTGAATGAGTTCCTCAACTGGTTGCCAAGAGTGTGCTCCCAGAGTAACCTGTGAATATTCTGACAAAAGCAATCATAATACTGCATTGTAGTTATTTATCCATTTTCACCTTCTCCCCAAACTCCTATGTTCCTACTATTTAGCACAATGTCTGGGATATAGCAGATGCTCAATAAATGTTGAGTGAGTGAGTAAAAGTTCTAATTACAAGCATTTTTATCAGACATTACATTTCTAGGTAGAAACTCAAGGGAGCTGGCAGCTGACTGGAAAGACTGGGAAATTTGGCAGTGGTAACACCGGCCTGTAATATTTACGAGGTAGCTTTTTTTTTTCGGTCTTTGCTCTTTTTAGGGCCCCACCCACGGCATACATAGGCTCCCAAGCTAAGGGTCGAAAAAGACCTATACCCACTGGGCTACACCACAGCCACAGCAATGCAGGATCCAAGCCATGTCTGTGACCTACACCACAGCTCAATGCCGGATCCTTACCCCACCGGGCAAGGCCAGGGATCGAGCCCGCAACTTCGTGGATACCATTTGGATTTAATAACCACTGAGCCATGACGGGAACTCCATCAGGTAGCCTTTTAGAGAAAAAGCTTGTTCACCTATTGTGTTGAGCCTCTGGGGGACAAAGATGCTTGGCTATGGGTACAAAGGAATGCCCATTTTGATAGCTGTTACACTGCCTAGACCTCTTAGAAGTGTAAGATGCTCTAAATGGTATTTTTAGCGGTCTGATGGATTTAAATTTACAATGCTAAAAACCCTAATTTGAAATCATGCTCAAGGTACGCCTTTGGCACAGCAATGATACAAATCATAGAAAATACACATAGGTAGCAATTAAAAACAATCTACAACTTAAATCTAAGTAGACGTAGGTGTACCATGGTTGGTCGAGAAGAGCTGGATTCTGTCTGCTGCGGTTTGATGGGCGGCAGTCCATCGTACTGAGGAAGTGGAGTGGGGTATAATACTGCGGGCATCTCTATGTTTAGTCCAGGGAGTCCATGGAACATGGATTTCTAATGATGATGATTAAGGAGACACAAAAAACAAATCATAAAACAAAATTATTCACCATGTTCTGGAACACAGAGATGAAGAGATTCCTGTTTAAAAGCCTTATTAAGGAAACTAAAATGGGACAGAAAATAGATACCCTGAAGGTTTAGAGCTTAAAGAAGAGTTTTAATCTCATTTAGACCAGAGGAATCTGTTTTGGCCAGATCGGGTTAGGTTTAACTTTAGATTTTAGTTTACTTACTTACTACTTTCACTTATTAATTTAAAAAGTTTATTCAATCAGATTTATCCAATTATTTTATCTACAATTTTTTTGATCAATCTATCATTTTTATTTAGCATATCCATGTCCAAATCTAGCTCTCTGTCTTTCTATTTGGCAGTACGGGGGAATGGTACTAGAAAATAATTAAAATTTTATCTCATGATAAAGCTAGTTTTCACACGTGGCTTTGATCTTAGGCTAGCACATAGTTTCCTGGCTGAACTGAAGACACAGCTGGATCCCCAAAGAGGCTGACATGAGTTTCCCACTGACCAGCAGGCTCAGAAGCCAAAGGATGGCAACCCCATCCTTAATTGGCCTGCTTACTACATGGGAGTGAGAACAAAGAAGCAGCGCTGGTTCTTCTTCCAAGTCCAAACAGGGTCAAGATAATCTAAAATTGAATTATCTACTGATCATGCTTTATAACCTATTCTCTTCCTCGAAGTTCCCAGGCTACGGATCAAATCAGAGCTGCAGATACTGGCCTACATCACAGCCAGAGCAACGCCAGATCCGAGCTGTGTCTGTGACCTACACCGCAGCTTGCAGCAACACCAGATCCTTAACCAGATCCTTAACTGAGCGAGGCCAGGGATCAAACCCCCATTCTCATGGACATTATGTCAGGTTCTTAACCTGCTGAGTCACCACAGGAACTCCCAGAATTATGATAAATTTACTAAAGCAAGACTTATTCTTTTCAGCCCTTAATGTTAAATATGTTCAAGTATAAAAACATTTTATACTCCTCTCTTAAAATACAATACCCTAAAGCTAGTCTTGCGTTAGTGATGTAAAATGGTCCTTGTGTCTGGGGTATAAATAGAAAAGGACACTAACCACAGTGAGGACTTGGGGTTTAAACAGGCAGTGTTTTACCTTTAGCACAGCTAGAAGAGCTCCAAGTTCATCGGTTTGTGTCAGTTTCATTTTCCCACCATTTAGAAGAGACTGTACACCTTTTAATGAATTTTGTAACAACTAGGGGGGAAACAGGAGACCAAGTTAAAAGGTAAATGAAATTTTGTTATCCAGGGATCAAATTTCTAGCATCATGTAGGGTAGAGAAATCTTTTTCTTTCTTTCTTGTTTTTTTTTTGGCTGCATTCACAGCATGTGGAAGTTCCCAGGTCGGGGACTGAACCCACACCACAGCAGTGACAATGCCTGATCCTTAACGTGCTAGACCACCAGGGAACTCCAGAAATAGCCTTGAGATGATGAAAAAAACTTTAAACAGGGAAGTGGGGAAAAAAAAAGCAAAGATGAGGATTCAGAGGAGAGAGCTGATGAGCTACTATTAATTATATTCTGGAAGAACAGATTATTCCTATTGAATAAGAGCAGCCTTTTTGTACATGTTTGTAAACGAGCATGTACTAATGGTAAGCAAGAAAAAAAAGAAGAAAGGTTCAGTGGGAAGAATATGATGGGAATAAAAATGTGGCAGTAGACACAGGAAACAGGAAATCTCTATCATGTGGTAACCATAGCAACTCTTAAAGTCAAAGGAATGTATGTGGGAGCAGGTTTCTGGTGGGTAATTCTGATCAAGATTAACTTTTTGAGCAGTAATCTCAATTCTAGGATTCTGTTCTTAATAATCCCCAAGTGGTAAAGATCTACAGCTTTGTCTGAAACAGTAGAAACACTAAAAACCTTTAATTTTTCATCAATTACGAAAAAATATGACAATGATTATTTAAGAAGCTAACCCTCTACTACATATGAAACTTAACAATAACAGTAAGCACTTTCCAAAGCACTTTAAATGCTTTTAGTACACATGCACCTCATAAGACCTCTACAAGGTCCCATCTCAGAGATGAGGAACATGTAGGCTCAAGAAGTGAAGGAACTTCTGCCAAGGTTTCCCAGCTACAGCAGTTAGAAAACCTGAGGTACATCAACAGTTATGAAAAGATGTCCAAGATATATATATATGTGTATGTATGTATATATATGTGTGTGTGTGTTTGTGTGTGTATATATATATATATATATTTGCTTATTTACTTTAGGGCTGCACCTGTGGCATATGGGAGTTCCCAGGCTAGAGGATGAATTGGAGCTGCAGCTGCTGGTCTACACCACAGCTGCAGCAACACCCAATCTGAGCTACATCTGTGACCTACACCACAGCTCATGGCAACACTGGATCCTTCACCCACGGAGCAAGGTCAGGGACTGAACCCGCATCCTCTTGGACACTAGTTGGGTTCATAACCTGCTGAGCCACAATGGGAACTCCTGATACATTAATTTTAAAAAGAAGAAAGAGCAGCAAAACAGCATATTAAATATGATCCCAGTTAAAAATTATTAATATGCTCTTTTTATACAGAAAAAAAATCCAGAAGCATGTAGAACAAATTGTTCCCAGTGGTTTTATCTAAGCAGAGGACTATGAGAAACTTTTGCCATCTTTGATTTGCAATTTTTGAAATGGGTCACTCTGAATTTAAATCATTTAAAAAAACCATCATATTAGCATCAAACTTTTTAAAAAAAGAAAAAAAATATTAAAAATATTGTTGAAATCCATTCCTTTCCCTTCCATCTAAAAGACAGTCACTAGTCTGAAACTGTACTGCTTCTATACTCAGGAAGGAAAAAATAGTTTTCTATAAGAACCTAGGATTGCAAAACACAAACAATGACAAAACAAAACAAATAAAAACAATTTCTTGTAATTTAAACCTGAAAGATTTGGTTTCAGTCTTTTTGGGTTATAAACATTCCACTTATACCCATATCTTTAGACAAAACTAAATTAATAGCAACCAAATTAAACTCTTTTTTTTTTTGCTTTTTAGGGCCGCACCCGTGACATACAGAGGTTCCCAGGCTAGGGGTCCAATTGGAACTGTAGCTGCCGGCCTACACCACAGCCACAGCAACATCAGACCACAGCCAGTCTGCGACCTACACCACAGCTCACGGCAACGTCGGATCCTTAACCCACTGAGGGAGGACAGGGATCGAACCTGCAACCTCATGGTTCCTAGTCGGATTTGTTTCCACTGCACCATGACAGGAACTCCTCAAATTAAACTCTTTAATAAACAGCTTTTGTTCCACTGCTGCTTCTAGACACATCTGTAACAGTCACAAGATTAGTGGTAGTCTCGCCTACCATGCAAAACGTGATATCATCCATAGAAGATGATTTGGGAGCCTGTAAAGTAGTCAAGAAAGCTTGGAAGCAGATGTTTTGGTAGGTCTCCTCCAAGTACGGCTGTCCTGGCACACTAAAACAGAGAAAGCAACTCACACTCAGTCGCCTTTGCAATGGAGCTCACAAAAGAACAGGAATTAAAAGTAGCAGTAATACTGGACTAACAGAGTTGGAATATACCCTTGAATGAAACTGTATCATAGAAGATGGTGCATTTTGGTAAATTAATTATTGCTGTGGACAGGCACGAGGCTGGAATAAACAGCAGAATGCTCTTCACAGGGGGAAGTTACAGAAGTTTGTAGTGAAACAAGGATACAGAAAGTGAAACCTTTTTTATTCTGCCTTTCAGTTTTTAGACCTTTCAGTTTTTAGAGGGAAATAATGCAAACAGGTGCTGTAAAGCTAGAATCACACAGCCGAATCTGCCTTCCTAGCCACTGGACAACATCGCAATGGATACATCAGCACATCAACTTTGTGCCAATCATTTTCTATTGCATGAATCTAGATCTGGGCAGTTGGAACTGGTTCTTTTCTTAAAAGAAATTTGCCTTGGCAGACATATCTCACCAAAGCTTAAAGTCATATGAATATATCCTTCTAGAAGACTTACTACAGTTAGAATTTATACCGATAGAGAACAAAACCTTGACATACTACACATACATCACTTTTTACCAGTTTTTAGCAATTAGGACCTAGCAATTTTTACAACTTCTTAGCAATAAGGACTGTATTTTTCCCTCCACTTCTTTATGAGCTTTCCCTTTCTTTTTTTTTTTTTTTGTCTTTTGTCGTTTTAGAGCCATACCCGCAGCATGTGGAGGTTCCCAGGCTAGGGGTCTAACCGGAGCTGTAGCTTCCGGCCTTTGCCACAGTCATAGCAACATGGGATCCAAACCGTGTCTGCAACCTATACCACAGCTCATGGCCACCCCGGACCCTTAACCCACTGAGCGAGGCCAGGGATTGAACTCGCAACCTCGTAAAGGGAGTTCCTAGTCAGATTCGTTTCCACTGAGCCATGACCGGAACTCCCTTTACTAGCTTTCTTTACATGTTACCTTAAAATTAAAAATAATATAAGATGATCTTATTAGCAAAGACCATGAGAAATGCAAGGTTGTTGCATTAGGTTATTTTTCTAAGTTGGCTCTGGCTTCAGACAGATTGAACTGAAATTACTATCTAATTACAACTGGGAAATCTGACTGATTCCACATACCTGAGACATAAGTTTGCCATACAATGCACTGCAGCTCTCCTAACTTCAGGGTCCGACTGAGCCAAGTCGCTCAACTTCGTCAAGATTCCACGCTGGCCAAGCAAATCTGGGAGGTACTAAAACAAAGTAACAGCCAACGTTAGCTGAAAAAAAAGCTTCTAGAAAAATACTGCTATTTTTAGACAGATTTCATTAATTTTTTTAAAGGAAATATAAATTCCAAAAGACTAGCTGCTGGTAAATCCTTCAAAAAGACATACAAAAATACGCCAAAAAAAAAAAAAAATCAGTAAGGATCAGCACTCCCAGCCTCAGTTGTTGCTGAAGCTCTTTTGTCTTGGCTGTAGAACTGAAGGGTAATGACAATAATAATAATTAACATTTACCAAGTGCCAAACACCTTATAAGTGGGACTTCATCCTCAGAAGTCTCATGAGGAAATGAAGCTCAGAGTAATTAAGGGTGACTCGAGGTTACACTTACAATTAATAGCAGGACAGAAACCTGAACACAGGCCTGCTGGTTCAGAGCCTGTGCTCCCAACCTTTCAAAGGAAAGACAGAACACAGTTTAACTACCTTTTGACACTTGGAGCCATTGCAATAAACCAGAGCTGCCAGAGCTTGAAGAATCTGCATGTGTGTCCAGGAACTGCACTGCTGAATAGCAGAAATAGTATATGCCAACAGGAAATCCAAGTTCTGTTCATCAACAATCACCTATTGATAGAGGAAAAATATATTTATGATCCAATTTCTAAAATAATATTTAATCCTTTTCAGACATGAATGCTCACCTGAATCAAGTTGTATAAGAGAGACAGCATATGTGTGTCCACTTTTTTTGTGTCAAAAAGATCAGCTTTAAGGACCTTGAAAGTTTGATTGAGAGGACCTTCTCCCCCAAGGCCTTGCTCAAATTCTTCCCCTTTACTCCCTCCACTCAAAGTAGAACCTGGCAAAGTCCTTGTAACTTTTCCTTGAACTAACCAGGCACTGGCAGCTGTAAATACACAGATACGTGCCTCAATCCACTGAAAAATGTTCATTCGAATAAATTTCCTTATACACAGTGAATGCTCAACAAATACACTGTGACTGAAACTTTCTGCTACACAGCTACTATGTTTCTGCCATGATGTGGAGAATATAACAAGAGATGGTATACTCCTGCCCTCCAGGAATTTATAGTTTCACTGGGTAAAGTAGGCTAATCCAAGTCTCAATTCACGGGCAAATGAAATAAACTGTCATCAAATGCTTGAAAGTCGGTTAAGGGCTGTGGGTGCCATAGGTGAACAGGAACTTGTCCAAACTGCCAGTATTAAAAAGATGACATAGGTGAGAAGAGCAAGCATTCAGAAGCCACCACATCAGTCTGAAAAATCCTAAACCTCAAAACAGCCCTATTTCATTTAGGAAGTCACATGAAGCAGACAATGTTGCTCACTGCCAGCATTCATCTCCTTTCCTTGCTGGTAGAGTGCTTATCTTATTTTGGTGCCCACCTCCCCACATGAGACCTAAATGTAAACCCTAATTCTGCTAAGACAGCGGTTCTTCACCATAGGCAACTTTGTCCCTAGGGAACACCTAGCAGTGTCAGCAGACATTTTTGATAGTCACAATTGGAGGGATGTTACTGGCATCTAGTGGAGGCCAGGATGCTGCTAAACATCTTCCAATGCAGAGGACAACCCCCCACCTCCACCCCCGCATCACAGAATCATGCAATCTGAAATATCAACAGTGCTGAGGTTGAGAAACCCTTCTGTAAGGGCTGAGCTGCAGACTGTAATCACCCAGGGAACTTAAGTCCTCCAGGTGATTATGCGCAGTCAAGGCTGAAATTCCCAGTTTGAGCCATTCGTGGTAATACCATTCTCCTAATCAGACTGCTGTAGAGAGGTTCTCCTATGACATAGGTCTCTTCAGCCTTATATTAGGGAAGGTCTGCTACAGAGTCTGTGGGGGCAAGTTTCCTCATGCTTAAATAAAAGAGACAGAAAATAGCTTTTTTTTTTTTTTTTGCTTCTGCTGGCTGTTATTTATTTTGCATGGAATGCCTGGATTTCAGGCAACTTATGACTGAGAGATGAAAGCTGAGGATAACCCAACCATGGAGGATGGCAGAATGGAAAACTGCCAGAAAGCCTCTTAATTATAAAGCATCCCTAAAGCTGCATCCCTTGGGGCTTGAGCTGTAAGATAGGTGTGTGTATCTTAACTGTTCAGCTCTTCTGAGTTGACTTTTCTATTTCTTGCAGCCAGAAGCATCTTAGATTACAAAATGCTAGCTGATAAGTTTTGTGCTAACTACATTAACATACTCATGTGGTACATTATAGTAACAGCCTCCATTTTCGAACTGTTTCTAAAAGACAGTAGATTTATTTAGCAAGTTGGAAAAGATTCTGAAGAGAGGGGCGCGACAATACAGACCTCGATATAAATAACAGGGATCTTTTATCTAGTTGTCTCCTTGCCCCCAAGCTACTTCTTATGTTTTATTAAGACTAAAAGTAGATGACAAAAAATAGTAGGTTTGGGAAAGGGGGAAAATATCAGTAGGAAAGAGGTAGGGGACATTTCAATTTATTCTTAAGTATATCCTAGTTAAATATATCTTTCCTGAAAAATGCTAAGGCCTGGGGGCTAGAATGATACTGATTTCCTAAACCAAACAGAAAAGAATACCCCTGATGGCCAAACCTGCAGAATATTTTTTTCAGTCAAAGTTATATTTGCTTTAATATCACTATTATTAAAGCATTTGTTTTTTGCATTTGCATAGCTTCCCCAAAGACTGGCATATCATACCTACCACAAATGTAGTATTTCAAAGGTACTTACTTATTCTCAAAATTCATGATGTGAATTCAAATGTCACCTACATGATTACCTGTAATGTGTTAAGCAAGTGGTAGATAAGGTGAGCCAGTTTGCTGACAAGATGATTCTGATTAAGAGGTACCAGCCGGCAAGCTTGGACAAGAAGAGCACTGACATCCTACCAAAGAAAAAAAAAAAAAGACAATGAAAAGGCAGTATACCTATTAATCAACTGAAGTTACCCCCAACACAGCCAAATGAGAAAATAAAAGTGAACATTCAGACTCAAAATGGGGAAAGGTAAAATTTGAGGCAGAAAGTAGGATGATAGCATACAAAAGCATGTGCTAAAAAGGAAGGAAACAAATCAAAATGATTTTTGCCCGGCTAAAGACCCCAGAGTCTCTACATATGTAGAGACAGTACAATTAAATAACCAAAGAAAGAATTCTAGAGCACAAAAGCACACACTGAAATGAAAAACACTTAAGAGAAAGCAAACCAAATTTGCAGTGTTGTTGGGAAAATCAGAAATGACCCTTGTATGAATTTAACGTAAATTATAAACTTTATTTAAAAAAAAATAACCTATTTGCAAATCACACTATTTATTCATCTATTGATGTTTACTGAATTAAAAGGCTCTGAGCACCTGCTCTGTAACAGGTAGTGGGCCAGTCCTTGGGCTCCAAAAGTGAACAGACATACTTCTGAACTTCAAAATGGCACAATCCAGCGAGGGAGACAGAAATACTACTCACAGTTACAGTCAATTGCTAGCTGAAAGAATTAAGTACAAACTCTGCAGGGAAACAGTAATTAGGGAGGTCTTGCGGAGGTGATTTTTAAGCAGAATCTGGTGTGAAGGATGAGTAAAATTCTGCCAGACAGACAAGGCACTGGAAGACACGGTGAAGGGAATGAAGTGGGCAGACTTGAAACACCCGAGGAACAGCAAGTTTTAAATGACGGCACACGGGGCTCAAAAGCAGGGATGACAAGACAGAAGACTGGAAAGGCACACATTATACAAATAAAGCAAAAGTCCCCGACTCCTCCCTTAATTCCACTCCGCTCCCAAGTGACACACAATTATTTTGTGGTAAACTTTTCCAAATGTGGTTTTGAACTCTTTGTATCTATCTACAAACGTACTTATACATATTGTCAAGCCCTCCCCACCCTATTATCTCATACTGTAACTTGCTTTGACCATTTACTAGAATGTATTGAAGATCTTCCCAAATCAGAGATTTATCTTTCTAATAGACTTTTTTCCACTAAGGAAAAGATCACTCTAGCAGGAGAACAAAGAATGGTTGGGGGATAAGTTAGAGGAGACCGGGGGAACAGTCCAGGAGCTCATTTTGCCAATGCATTGGCAATGGGAATAGAAAGGAGGGGGCAGACTGAGAAATATTTCTAAGGCAGAGTCTCCTTTTTTTTTTTTAGGGCCACACCCAGGGAATATGGCGGTTCCCAGGCTAGGGGTCAAATTGGAGCTCTAGCTGCTGGCCTACACCACAGCCACAGCAAGGCTGGATCCGAGCTTCGAATGCCACCTACACCACAGCTCATGGCAGCCCCCAATCCTTAACCCACTGAGCGAGGCCAGGGATGGAATCTGGGTCCTAATGGATACTAGTCAGATTTGTGTCCGTTGAGATAGGACAGGAACTCCCTGAGACAGATTCTCAAGAATCTAGATTAGACAGGATCTAGGAGAAAGGAAATCAAAATGACTTTTGTCAGGCTAAAGAAGACGGAGGAGAACCAACGTCTGTGACTGTGCTGCTAGGCAGAGTGTGTGAATGTGAGTGATGCAGGGTGTGTACACAGGTAATGAACTAATAGGGTGTGTGCGTGTGTGTGTGTGTGTGTTGCAGGGTGTGTATGGAGGTAATGAACTAATTTTAAGAAATGTCAAGTTTGGAGTTCCCTTCGTGGTGCAGCAGTTAATGAATCCCAGCTGTGGTGTAGGTCGAAGACGCGGCTTGGGTCTGGCGTTGTTGTGGCTGTGGCGTAGGCCCGCGGCTACAGTTCAGATTCGACCCCTTACCCGGCAACCTCCATATGCCGCGGGTGTGCCCCTAAAAAAAAAAAAGTCACGTTTAAGGCGCCTCTGAGCACCAGATGACAGTGGCGTGACTGGGTCAAGCGTTCAGGGAATTCGGTAAGGAGTATCCAAAGTCTGATGTGTGTGAATAATATTACTAAAGTACTTCTAAAGAGGAGGCAGAGAGGGTGGAGCTAGCATGCAGGAACCGAAAATGGCTGTGACTTTGGGAGACTTAGTTCCAGTTCTGGCCCTGCTTTTTGCTAGCCATATGACATTGAACCGTTGTGAGCCCCAGTTATGTTTATCAGTAAAACAGACCTAGTAATACGTACTAAAATCCCTGGAACCGTGCACGGTAAAACAGAGTATGTGTCCGTGTACCACGTACGCAAGAAATGGTAATAGTGAATTTTATACACAAAGTGTTCTGAACTCAGCGAGTGGAGCGGGGGAGGTGGGTAGGGTACGGGAAAGTAGCACCAGGGATGACACCTCCGATGTTATCAGAGCAAAAGTCATCAAATTGGCTTTTGAAATATGCGCGTTTGCCAGGCGCTGCAGGGTCTTTCAGAAAGAGAACGGCAGGGAATGTTCCACGGTCGCAGGGAGAAAAAGAGCCTGGAACCAAGCACTGCAAAGCGAGGGTGGGAAAAGGCCAGAGAGGCAGGGCGAGAGCCACTAGCTAAGGTCCCTGCAGGATGGGGCGGGGCCAGCGGGCCTACCTCCGGGGCCACGCCGCTGCCTTCATTATAGTTCTCGGAAATGAGCTGGTCGAAAAGCAGGTGTATCTCGGTGCGGCCGGAGCTGCTGTCATCCGGGCGCAGGGCGTAGAGCCTGGCGGACAAGCGGCGGAACCCACTACCTTGCTCGAGGGGTGGTTCCCGCGGCGTCTCTCGCGGCGGTCCGCCCAGCAGGGAAGCCGCGACCTGCGCCGCCGCCGCCATCTTTCCTACGTAACACAGCGGGAAGGTACTTCCGGGGTATCCCCCGCCTCCGCGCGCAAGTTCCGGAAATGCCTCTTTCAGACCAGAACCTGACGGGGGAGAAGTTTTGAGAGTGCTGGACCCATCCTTAAGCTAGTACACTGCAAATACATGTCAGAAGTTATGTGGGCGACTTCTTCGCCCCCACCTTTCCTTGAGCCCTGACTGAAAACTAGGGACTCCGTTTGTCCTCCCAGAGAGTTTGTTACTGGGCAGGGCTGATATTCATGCTCAGTACTAAATGTTTCAGATTCGGGCTGGGGTTGAAAGTGGCAAAAGCTCCTAGTTCGACCTCCTTTTCCTCTTCTCACAGTATTAGAACCCCTGATTTTTTCCCTCAGGCGCAAAACCACCCTGAATAAGGGCTGCGTTCCCCGGGGTTCTTTGCAGCTGGACGTATGTCCCGTGGGTCTCAAAAGCCCCTCACCACACGCAAGTAACTTGGGAATTCAAACTGAACCTTGTGAAATAACGAGCCTGAAGGTGACCTGGTTGAGACTGGACACTCCAAGACTTACTGAAACCTTAAAAGCAAAAAGCTGGCAAAGAAAAGAGCCATTTAAAAAAGCTCTGAACAGTGTTCAGTCACCCAGTAGGTGAAGGCTTGAAATTTACATTAGGGCTGACTGGGAAAACCTACTCTACTGCCTTTAAATTATGTAAATATAAAGCAAATTCTCACCCACGACTCTTAAGGAAACCCTTGAAGTCACCCAAACGTACCTGTTTCATCCTGAGAATAACACTCTTCTGTTTAGCAGTGAGAAGTGAGTGTATGCTTTGAAATAGCTAGTTCTCTAAAGACTTAGGGATTCAGGAAGAATTTCTCCCAAAGTATTTCAGGGAGAAATATTTCTTTTACAGTTGAATTTAGATTTCATTATGCTTGTATATTGTTTTTTCTTGGGATTCATGTATACGTGTGTGTGTGTGTGTGTGTGTGTGTGTGTGTGTGTGTGTTTGTGATATTCAAACATTTGCTCAGAGAAAATCAGGAGCTGAGAACTGGCCACTGATGTTTTAGTTTGAATGCTAAAGCAGAGCCACAGGTGAGCTTCATAGGTGGGGGATTTACTCAGGAAAGAACAGGAATGAAAGGATAATCAATACAAATATGTGCTATGGAGTTGTCCTTTGCAAGGGGTGAGTGATTGCTCCATCCTCAGGACTTTCTGAGAGCTCTTATGCAATGCTCTTGGGACCCCGTCCTGACAAATGGAAGGGGGAAGCATATACCTGCCAGCCTTTGACCTCTATTGTTGTGTTGCCCAACCAAGCATTAATTCTCCACTGTTTCTGAGTTGAGCATGCCTGAGTGTGTGGCAGTTCCTGTGGGAACCCCTTGTTGCATAGACAGGAGTCCTGAGGCAAAAGTGAGAGGTGTGGGCTACTAGGATTCAAGTCTGAGGCAAGGCTCTGACAAGTTTGGTCTGGTGAGTTAGTAGACGCAGGAGATAAACTGGTTTCTATAGCAACGATTACAGTAAGATTGTTAGGCCAAGAATTATTTGAAGCATTGTGTAATAGATACCCAACACACTGGGCCAGAAGTCTGTGAAGACTGGCCATCGCCACAGTGAAGGTGGTGTGAAAGAAACTGTGGAAAGGACCTGGTTTTAGGCTGAAATGTGGATGACTCACGCTTAGTGTTATTCGAGACTGAAGAATTCAGATACTGTAAACTATACCAGTCTGCTGAGTTCTGATGTATCCTTGTGGATGGCAGTGTGGTTTCTCCAAGCAAATGAACATTCCTACTCCATAGTGATCACCAACTGAGGAAAACCTCTATCAAGCTTTCAGGGACACCTTTGAAGTTCTCCCCATTGGCTTATACTTAGACAGTAACCTCCACACTGTGGAAACTCACAGCTCCGCAAAAGCTCTCCCAAGAAAGTCTCCCCACACATCCTTACCTTGTCTCATTCTCAATATTTTTATAATCTCACAGTGACTGAGGGGCTTTAAAGGATGCTAAGAAAGTTTACAGACACTTCCTTTTATAAACTCTGCATAAGGTGATCTGGAGTCTTACTTTGGAATTTCACTTCTTTCATGTTTTGGAACCCTGTCAAGACTTCATTTTTGTCATCTCATTGGGGCCTGGATCATCCTAACTAAAGTAGTCTTTACTGCCCCCTCTCCTTGTAATTCACATTCTTACTTTCTTCAGAACATTGCCCATAATGTATAGTTATCTCCTTTATTCATTTACTTGTTTATTATTTATTTCTTTTTCTTTGTGAGCTTTGTGAAGGCACCGATGCCATCTGTCTGGTTCACTATTATGTCCCCAGTGCTAACAGAGTGACTGGGATGTTATAGGCAACCCACAATACCTGTGAACAGAATGAATGAATTCACTCTTATTTATTCAGAGCCCTGTATTTGCCATCTGTTGGTTGATGTAAAAAAGCAAATGGTTCATGAAAATATTCTGTAAACTGTAAATTTCTATTAACCTTAGGATCCAGATAAGGTAGATAGTTATTATTATTCCCCCCTTTTTACAGCTAAGGACAGTTAAAATGGTTGAAAAAGTTTAAACAGTTTAAATGGCTTATTAGGGGCTATGAAGGCAATATATTAGTCAACATCAGATTACAACCTGGGCCAGCTGAATCTTAAGTCTGTGATTGTGAAAAATCATAGACAAGAAACTGCAGAGCTCTTTCAACTTCCCACATTTTGCAATTGTGAAAACCAGGAAAGGTGCTGGATTTTAGTAACCAAATGAACTATGAGAGGCCAGGAAGGGGGATTAGCCTTGGGTTCAGTTCTAGGGTCTTTGAATATTAGGACTTCAGGTCATCAGCCTATCAATTTGGTAATAATAATGATCATTTAGTTATTTACTGAATGTTTCCTGTGTAGCAGAGCACTATTCCAAGCACTTGATATGAAATAACCTTTTCCATACTTGCAGCTCTGTGAAGTATATATTGTTATATAGATGAGGAAACTGAAGCACAGAAAGTCTAGGATACTTGCTGAAGGTCACACAATTGTGTGGTGGCCTGGGTTTGAAATTCAGACTTGGAGTCCCCTAGCCCACTATGCTGTAGCGTGTAGGCCTTAGAGTTTGACATGGAATTATAGTTAAGGCTCTGACACTTTTATGACTTTGAAAAAATTACTCACTTTCTCTAAACCTCAGTGTCCTTGTATATAAAATGGCAATGATAATAAGCATAGTTACAAAGTTGTCGTGAGGATAAATTAGATGATACTTACAGAGCATACAACACAGTCCTTGTTGCATAGCAAGTGATCAACAAATGTCATCTATCCCCCACCTTCTCCTCTTCCTCCTACTTATTCCCTCCTCACCAAATAAGTCAAATACTCTGGCTACTTTTAATGATGCTGATTTAATAAAGGGAACAATCATTTTCCTTCCCCATCACATCCCCTGTCTTCTCCATACACGGGCCCCCATTTTCATCTGTTTTCCTGGGCAAGGAACTTCAAATAATCACATCTTTGAAGACAGGAACTCCAGGAAAGGATGAGCAATTATTACAGAAGGATGGCCTTTACGATAAATCTTCATCTGAGAAATGGACAGAAAAAATTATTCACGAGACCTACTGTTTGGGGGATCTCAATCCATAGACTACAATTGAGAGGCAAGAGTTCTCAGTTCTGGGAATCAATAAGAACCTGCATGGAGCCAGCAAGGCCATAGCACCCTAAGGATTATGGGTGGATAAGACAAATAATATGTTTGGAACACAAGCGGTTTATTTTAAAAGTATGTATTGATTCTGCTGTGTTTGATACAACTTGATTTGTAATCAAAACTGAATCCTCATAGCACTTTATTATGCATTTTTTCAATCAACGGCTACTGAAAATAAAGCAACTATCATGTGAGGCCCCTGAAATCTTGTTACAGAAAAGGATTCTTACAGTTTCATGTGGCAAAGTGCATCCAAGCATACTCCTTGGTCATCAATTATATGCCTTAGGATTTATTCCAAAGAAATTAATAAGGGCATGTACAACCATAAGGATGACAAAGAAGAAACATATCAATGAGTATTAATGGAGGTTGCTAAATATATGAGCATGCATAATAGATGTACATATGGAACACACAAGATTATTAAAGATGATATAGAAGCATCAGTGTCGATGTTAAAAGTTGTTCACTAGCTATTTCTAAGTGAAATAATTAAGACATCAAATAAGTACAGGATCGTTTCATTTTTATATAAATACTGTGTGTGTGTTCAAAAAATGTTAAGCAAATACCATTTTAGGATGGGGGATTATGGGGAATTTTTCTCTTTTTTTTTCTGCTCAGTCTGATTTTTCTCTAGGACATACCAGGTAATGCAATTATTTTAAAGATTTGGAAACCACCATCCTATGACAGATGCTGCTTTTTCTTAGGAAGTGTGGGTGAAGAGGGAGAGGCCACAGCGAGACAGGCTTCTGTCCCACTTATTTCTGGTAAGCCCCATTAGGACCAAGTGTACTGCCTGCCTGGCTTGGACAAGGTTTGAGGAAGCAGGAAGGGCCTGATATTTTTACCTGTCCTTAGTCTGAAACACAGATGTGGCCACAACCGTTGCTGACACAGCGTTCTCCTGAACCACAGTCCCAATCACCGCTGCAGAGCTCAACACAGGTACCTATGTGAGAAGAGACCAATTGAAAACCACTTGGCTTTAGGCACAAGTGCTAGAGAGGCCAACCTTTAAGGAGCCAATTCCACGTTCTTCATTTAGTTCAATATGTAATGTAATTTATAAACAATTACTTGCCCAGAATAATACTCATTAGCATTCATAGATTTCAGCTAAAAACAATGCATTCACACAATCTCAACAAAGCAAGACCTACTCTAAAGAAGAAGATAATTGTGTTTGTGGAGGGGAAGTGCAAAGAAGCCCACTTAAAATGTCCACACTTCTCCACTTTTCAGGGAAAGAGCAAAGAAGGGGAGACTCGTGTCTCCTGATGCAGAGAGTCTGACTGGCCCATTTTACAGGTGTGGCAGCTGAGGCACACAGAGATAACTCACCTACTAGTAGGTACAGAAATGGGATCCAACCCAGACCTGCCAGACTCCAGAGAGTGAAACTGACCCTGACGTGAAGATCAGACCTCCAGATTTCAAGGAGTCACTCCTGATCTGAGTGGAGGTTTCTCACATTCCTAGAGCCTCAGAGTGACCTTTGAGGGCCAAGGAAGTAGATTCAGAAAGGTAGTTAAGAGCCCACAAGGGTTTCTAACAAGACATGTGCAGAGCTCTGGATGAATGTGGGCTGTGCTTGGGTTGGTTATTCAGCTGTGGTCAGGAGATTCTCTAGCTGAGTCTGTCTCTGAAATTCTCTGGGCCTTTGTTTTTTCATATATGAAATGAAGCCCTTGGATCCAGCAGAACTGGATGACGTTCACTCTCCAATGTCAATGCCAATCAATAGAGACAGCTTTTTTTTTTTTCTTCTTCTTCTTTGTGGCTTTTTAAGGGCCATATCTGAGACATATGAAAGTTCCAAGGCTAGGGGTCCAGCTGGAGCTGCAGCTGCTGGCCTACACCACAGCCACAGCCACAAGGGTTCCAAGCCCTGTCTGCGACCTACACCACAGTTTACAGCAATGTCAGATTGTTAACCCACTGAGCAAGGCCAGGGATCAAACCCACATCCTCATAGATACTAGTCAAGTTCATTACTGCGGAGCCACGATGGAAACTCTGAGATGAGTCTTCTGAGGCTGTGTTGGGAAGGCGAGAGAGAGAGAGAGAGAGAGAGAGAGGGAGAGAGGGAGAGGGAGAGGGAGAGAGAGGGCTATGATTGATTAGGAGTGTCTGAGGATGGAAGACAGTGGCCTGGTGGGATGTCTACAATGTACTTGCAGACCTCAGAGAAAATCAGTATGACCCCTCCAGGCTTTTATTAGCTGTTGTTGGTTTACAGTGAGAGAATTGAAGACTTCTAGTCTCCACTCACAGCAATTTTGGTCACTCATTATATCTGTTGGTTTCTTACCATACACAAAACCCAGAGGTAACTTATTTAGGAAGTACAAAGATGAAACATAACGTCGGTACCTTCAAGCAGTATAGAGTCTAACAAAAAAGATTTATGTTTAAAGTACTAAAGGCATCCTATATGCCTTTAGTACTTTAAACATATACCTACTGTATATCACAGGTAACTATATCTAATCTCCCATGATAGAACA
>PVHT020001178.1:3056612-3082218 GCA_004024745.2 Catagonus wagneri | reverse complement strand
GCTGTACAACAGAAATTGACACAACATTGTAAATCAGCTATAATTTAACAAATTAAAAAAATAAAGAACTAAAAGCAAAGCAGAATGTGACATGTGTCCTGACAGAGGTATATCCAGAGGACTTAAAGCAGCTCAGAGAAGAGAAGACATTACTTTCAATTAGATGAATCAGGAAAAGTCAGTCTAGAAGTACAGGAATCTTTTTAAGGCAGAAATGAGGTGGGGGATGGTAGAGTCTTATGAAAAGAGAAAAGAATTATTAGCAAATGTTCACAAGGGAGAAAACGGACCAGGGTGGAACTGGGGAAAGGTGCGGAGGGGCCAAAAAATCTCCCCTTTTGGAGAGTTCAGATGGAGGAAGGACCTGGGGAAAGAGAGGGAAAAGGTAGAAGCAGAAGACTCTGCTGGCAAGATGGGCCCCTGCAATAGCTCCTTAACCGGAATATCTTGCCCGCTCTTCTTTTTTCCCTCCTGCCCCTGCACCCACTGGACACTACTTTCTGAATCTCTCGCTAGAAGGACGGACTGCCTTCGGCATAGACTCACCCAGAAGTTTCACTGGTCTCACCGCAGCCTGCAGTTCCTGCACATCTGAGCTGAGCATGAGCAGGGCCACAAGAAGGAAGAAGCCTTCCAACTTCATGCTGCCGCTGGAGTCTTTGGTGACAATGCAGCAAGCCCGAGAACAGCTGAAATTTATTCTCTTCTTTTCGGTGAGCTGGGACGACTAGGGGCTGTGGGAGCCTAAGCCCTGCCCAGGAGCTGACATTTCCGGAGAACACACACCATGTGTACCTTGGGTAACACCACATTGTTACCTAAGCAAGTCTCTGACCCAAGGGAACACCCTTCTCTGACTGACAGATAAGAAAGCAATGAGTGGCTGAGAAAGGGGCTGAACTGGGGTGGAGGTACTCTCATTCACTCACTCATTTTTCAACCCAAGTATCAGATGTCTCCTCTGGGCCAGGCCTGTGCTAGCTAGCCATGGGGAATATGTCCTTATAGTGATGACAACATAGAAACTGAGTGCTAGCGAGTGAAGGTGCAGGCTGCTCCCTCACTTCATCTCTCCCTGCTCTGGGCCCTAGCGTCTCTGGTATTGAGGGCAGGGAGGGGCAGTGGGACGGCCAGCAGGGGTGCATCCGCTAAGTGGGATGGAGGTCAGTCTGGTCTCCTTCTTTCTTGAGCTGATTCTCTCTACTGCTGGGTATCTAGGCAGGTGTGGCGGTCTTTGCCTATATGATTTGTGTGATTTTCTTGGGATGGAGTCCATCTCATCTTGTCCACCTTCATTTCTGAGAATCCAAACTGTTTTTTTTCTTTTTATCCTTTTTTTTTTTTAGGGCTGCACCCGCGGCATATGGAGGTTCCAGTCTAGGGGTCTAATTGGAGCTGTAGCTGCTGACCTACACCACAGCCACAGCAACGCGTGATCTGAGCTGTGTCTGCGACCTACACCACAGCTCATGGCAATGCTGAATACTTAACCCACCGAGCGAGGCCAGGAATCGAATCTGCAATCTCATGGTTCCTAGTCAGATTCGTTTCCACGGCGTCACGATGGGAACTCCTGAGAGTCCAAACTCTTGATATACATGTTCCACTCTTCCAGAATGTGTCTCATTGTGAAGCAGTGGGGTGGGAGTGCAGTGGGGCTGCAGGAGGTATGCTCTTTGAGGAACAAATGGGCAGGATTGGGGGCAGTGGTGAGGAAGTAGAGAAGTAAATATAGACAGACACTGGTACCTGGAATTTCAACTGTGGAGTAGATGGTAGCTAGATTGCAACATGGAGTCAAGGCACAGGTGTATGTCAGGTGGGGTGATCCAGTAACAAGGGAGATGCCTACGATCCTGGAGATGATAATTAATGGAAGTGAAGGCTTTGATTAGAGAAGAAGGCATGTTATCCAGAATGTAAGTGGAGGGGCTGGACTTAAATAGGAGTAGGTTGTGTTTTTTCCATTATTACTGGGGATAAAAAGCAGAGTTAATGGGTACAAATACAGGGGGACAGAAGAGGAGGGGATTTTTGTTGACTTGCAACTATTTTCTCAGTGAAGGATGTAGTGAGATATATGGTGGGTCCTGAACAGTGGAGGCTGGAGTGATTTCAACAAAGAAAAGTTTGATGTGGTCTCTAGGTTGTGGCGAGAATGAATGTTCTGGGGGAAGTACGGTTAGATTTCTAGGCAGTGTTGTGTGCCTGGCTGATCAGTGTTCCCAGGAGAAAAGATAAGGAAGAAAAGGGGTCACGAAGGGGAATGAATGATAAAAAGTAGGTTGGAGTTAAATACTTCTTGGAGATGGAGGTACAAATGCAAGTGAACTAGAAATCTGACACAGAAATAATGTCCCAGGTTGGATAATGCCATAGAAATCATTTTATTTAGAAGAAAGATACTTTGGAAGCAGTTACCCAATGATTCCTCAAACAATTGCCAGAAATCAACCTGTAAACCAAGTTATTCTAGAACTTAATCCTGTGATCCTGGGGTTACCAGAAAAGACAATAAGAAAGCCCAGCTCTTAAAATAATGATGGCATTTGGGAACAGTTACTGAAGGAAGCCAAAGTTCATCAGTCAATCAAACGGATAAGGATGTCTTCCTCCTAGAATACAAAGGTTATGATGTCACTTTCCCCAAATTCCTGCTCCGTGCTACCAACCAGCTTTCTCCACATGCCACCCAGACTTCAGAGAGCAGAGGGGTGGCTGGGGTCCCTTCTGGGCTGGCCAAGGCCAGCGGGGACTCCTCCTCCCCACCAGCAGCTGTCTTCTACTCACGTCTGGAATAGGGATCTGGCAAGTGTGTCCACAGCCATTGCTGCAGCATTTCTGTCCCCTGGGACAGGATTCATCCCCAGAGCACATTTCAGCACAAAGTCCATACGTTCCTTCTGGCACCTTTGGACACTTTCCAGGTCTCTGTTCAACTGAAACACAAAACAGTCTTTCCAGTAACCCAGGCTGGCTCTGTACAAGGGAGTAGGTCTTGGTGCTAAGAAAAAGATGGCTGAAGTGTCTCACTCCCTGATGGACCCTTAGCCTTTTCCCTACTTGATGCCCCTAATCCTGCCCACCTCAGTCTTGGAGGCACATAGTACTGTGCTGTCCATGGGAAAACGCGCCGATGACCAGCAGCTGCAGCATCTTGGGAGAAGAGGACAGAGCACGGCTACTAACCTCCTTCTTCTTCTCAACTAGACCATTAAATCCCAGGTCCCAATCAGAGGCAGCTTCCCACCAATTCTATGCGCCTTCAGGTGCCTGTGAACACTGAGTCCCACAGCCTGCCACCCTTCCTACCTGAGAAAGAACCCTAACCCAGTACCTGGTGCTATTCAAACTGGGTCCCACGAACCAGCAGGATGAGCATCCCCTGGGAGCCTGGAGAAACTCAGATTCTTGGACCTCACCCCACACCTACTGAAACAGGAACTCTGGGATTGGGGTCCAGCAATTAACATTTTAACAAGCCCTTCAGGTGATCCTTAAGCAAGCTGATGTTGGAGAACCACTGTTGTATCTCCTCCCCAAAACAGTCTATGCTGTCGAGTTAGGGGCATGGGAAATGCAAGTTGGATTTTACCCTTGTGAATCAAGTGGAATAGATCTGATGAATGTTGAGGACTGGGGATATCAAGTGGTAGGCAAGAGAGGGATGTGATGGAATTTTGGTTATGAAGATTTTTCTTGTATGAGAGCATAGACTGGGCCAGGATTCAACAAGCAAGCAAACTTCAGAAGGAAGAGAAGGGCAGGGAGCGCTTTCAGGAAGCTGTTGCACTGGTGGCACTGGTGGCACTGGCCCGAGCATGGGGTAATCAGGGCTGGAAATGTGTGGCAATGGGGACTGGAGAAGAAAGCATATGTGTAAGAAACAATTTCAAAGAAGGAGTGGTATTTGGCAACCAATTAATTGTAGGGGGAGGGGAACAAAGAAGAGAGAGGAGTAAGAGTGGAATCCAATGAAACCTCGGGAGAAGACGATACAGTGAAGATAACCCAAGAGTGAAAAAAGTCAGAGGGTTGATGGGGTGGCAAATAATGTCAAATGCTGCAGAGGTTAAAGACTCTGGCTACTGAAGAGAGTCAAGAGATTTGTCCAGAAGGAATGGGAGAGTGATGGGGGCAGCAGTGGAGACTACAGTCATTCTTTGAGGGATTGAGGAATGAATTATGGGGGAGAAAGGGCAGAAAGTTAAGATTGCTCCTTTGAGAATGTTGGTGGTGAAAGGAGAAGAAGAAATTGGAAAGATTAATGTTTAATATAATCAAGAATATTTTTTTTCTAGGCAATTGATTTATTTGTAATAAGAGACAAAGAAACTGATGGAGAGAGAGAAAAGCTGAGGAGATGGAGGGTGGCTGATGAGGCAGCAAAAGAAAAAAAAAGGACAGATCTGATGGATGACAATTCTCTACTTGTTGGGGAGAGACTTCTTTCATTTGTGGGATTCCTTTACATACCCCTACATACCACCGCGCCTCTTGCATATCATCTAAGCCTGGTCCTTGAGCCTGAGATAACAGAGAGCTGTGTTAGCTAGCTGGTCCCTGGATGATACACGCAGTCTTAAAACCACAGCCTCCCTAGCTCTCAGTCCACCTTGATGTACCCACCAAAGTGATAGCAACAATGATCAGTTCTAGCCTTTCAGTCAAGAGAGAAATGGAATGGAAGGAAAACATCACCTGCCAGCCACTGCTGGCAAGAATCAGCCTGGGCAGGCCTACCTATTGGTGGTCTGAATGAACGGACCTGCGTGGCTCACACCAGCGTGGCCATTCGTTTGGGTGTAAGATACCGGCTAACATTCATAAATGGGTTCTTTCCATCCTGAGTTGAAGAATCATTTGGCACCTTGAATTTATTTCATTTTTAAGAGCATCACCAGCTTTTTTAAGTTTACAAATACTTCTAAAGCAAGATATTATTCATCTGTCTTCATGGTCTCCTAGACCTGGAAGAAGGGGCATCTTCTCTCATTCTCACAGAGGCCACTAGTGGCCCCATGGTAAGCACTGCCTCTGTTTTGCTCTGTGCAGCCGGCCCTGATGGCTGTTGTCCCACAGAGCTAAATAAACATTCAGTCGGTCAGGAATGTGGAAGGCAGGGCTTGCATCTCTTACCTTGGTCTTGGGCTGGTGAACAGACGTGGCCGCATCCATTGAAGACACACAGTTCCCCTGCATCACATTCCCAGTGTTTTCGGCACCTATCCACACAGATACCTACCTCTAGAAAAATTTCAAATGAAAAATGTTAAGTCTGGCAGGACCACAGAGGTGGGGGTGGGGGCTGTCAGAGGGCTTATTTGTTTTAAACTTTTATTTAACTCAGAGAATATAGACAGGATATCTCCATATACTGCACTATTATTAAAGTCATATATTTTTATTTTTAAAACATAAAAAATACTCAACTTTATAAAGTAAGTCTCTCTTTCCCCCAACCCATCAGGTCCATTTCCCAAGAGGTATCTCCTATTTTCTGCAGCTCCTTCTGGAATTTTCTTTCCTTCCTTCCTCCCTCCCTCTTATGCTTTTGTCTTTTTAGGGCCATACCCACAGTAATTCCCAGTCTAGGGCTTGAGTTGGAGCTGCACAGCCACGCCAGATCTGAGCTGCACCTGCGACCTGCACTGCAGCTCACGGCAACACCAGATCCTCAACCCACTGATCGAGGTCAGAGATTGAACCCGTGTCCTCATGCATACTAGTTGGGTTTGTTACTGCTAAGCCACAGTGGGAATTCCTCCTTCTGGAATTTTCACTGTGCTTATACAAATATAAACATAAGCACATCAAGAACACACATATATGCATACATCAATTACAAATATGTAGAGTGAGGCTATACTTATTTTTCCCCCCCTGGGGGGTTGAAAGGCATCTTCATTAGGCAATTTAGCAATCTATTATCAAAGTTTTCCAATGCAGTTTGGCCATTCCACTTTTAGGAGTTTATCCCAAAGAAGTATGATTTAGTCTATGGCCATACCACACTGAACGTGCCAGATCTCGTCTGGTCTCAGCAGCTAAGCAGGGTGGGCCTGGTTAGTACTTGGATGGAAGAAGCAGGATTTAGGTCAAGGGCCTTTATCTTGCATTTGTTATTAAAAAGTAACTCAAAATGATGGAGTATCTAATTCTGTAGTAGTAGAAGGAGGCATGAAAAAATAAGGCATATCCACATAGTGGAAAACAATGAAGCATTTAAAAATATGTGGCAGAACTGTATTTATTGATTAGGGGTGGTCTATGACACCACGTCTGTAAAAACCATATGTCCTAGATTTTTATTGGTTTGTTTCTAAGATCTTCAAGGACATGGACCTCTCCTTAATATCTCCTAGCACTCAGCACAGTGGCATGATTTTCAGAAAAAAAAAAATCTGTGTGTGTGTGAGTGTGTAAATTATGGATGTTTTTAAGAGTTAACATAGTTATCTGGGTAATGGGATCACAGATAATTTATCTTTAATTGGTACTATTTCTGAGTTTTCTCTAATAAGCATTAGTTCTGTAGCCAAATAAAAGAAGAGGTTTCTGTGCTCAAAGTCAGGACACACAGCTCTTTGACATGCTTTTCTCTCCAGAAGGACAAGCCTGAAAGCAGAGACCCTGGGGATTAACCCTCTAAGGAAGGGAAGCCCAGGCAGCACTAAGCACACAGTGCCCCTTGGGTTGTGTGGGGTTTCGAGACCTAGGCAGGGCTCTTACCTGGCTCCCAGGCAGGAGAGCAGACTCGTCTACATCCCTTCCTGATACATTCTTCTCCGGCCCCACAGTCCCAGTTGCCTAGGCAGCGGTCCAAACAGATTCCTATCAGCAGGAAAGACTCAGTGAGCACAAAGGAGCCTTAGGTGTGGGTGTCTGGAGGCTGCCACATTCATGGTGGAGACTGGGCAATGGACCCCCCTGTACATGACATGCGTCACACAGTGTAACGGAGAACAAAACAGGGCCTATCATAAAAATAAGCATAGGAGTTCCCATCATGGTTCAGCAGAAACGAATCTGACTGGTATCCATGAGGATGCAGGTTCGATCCCTGGCCTGGATCAGTGGATTAAGGATCCAGCATTGCCATGAGGTGTGGTGTAGGTCGCAGATGTGGCTCAGACCCTGCGTTGAAGTGGCTGTGGTATAGGTCAGTGGCTACAGCACCAATTCGACCCCTAGCCTGGGAGCCTCCATATGCTGCATGTGTGGCCCTAAAAAGACCAAAAAAAAAAAAAAGGTATATATTAGCATATCCATAGAGGAAATTGAAACAGTGTTTATCCAACAGTTACAGTGATTATTCAAAGGTGACAGAACTGTACACAGATTAGCCCTTTCTGTTTAGTGTATACCATTTTAACTTTGGCAAGAAATGTATAACTTTAATAAACCAAAAAAAACTATATTAAGAAAATAAAGAGGAGTTCCCAGCATGGCGCAATGGTTAACAGATCCGACTAGGAACCATGAGGTTGCAGGTTCAATCCCTGGCCTCGCGCAGTGGGTTAAGGATCTGGTGTCGCCTTGAGCTGTGGTGTAGGTTGCAGACGCGGCTCGGATCCTGCGTTGCTGTGGCTGTGGTGCAGGCTCGCAGCTGTAGCTCTGATTAGACCCATAGCCTGGGAATCTCCACATGCTGCAGGTGCGGCCCTAAAAAAAGCAAAAAAAAAAAAAAAGAAAGAAAGAAAACTTTAATAAACGCAAACTCCCTATTTTAAGAAAACTCAGAGAAATAAGTTTCAGCTTTTTGGCCAAAGCTGTTGATCTGCAGGAAAACAGAAGGAGAAGGACTTTCATCCTCAAAGAACAATTCCAGTGCATGACAGCTGCACACACGCACAAAGAGTTGAGATGTGTTTCGCTTCCATTTAAGAAACAAGGAAACAGGAGCTCGGGGAACGTAACTGACTTGCCCGGAGGCTGGGCTTGTGAGCGGTGGGGCTGGGGCTGGAACCCAGGAGGACCTGGCCCCAAAGTCCACACTGAATAGAGACTGTCTCTGTGATTCCCTGACAGGCACGTGCACCCTCATGGATTCTTGCACTGGTTCTGCTGGAGCCTTATATATACCTGAGGATCCAAAGCGTCTTTTGGGAGGGATGATGACTTTTGAGGGGAGGGGTTAATGGTCAGCCTTAAGGGTAGTAACCTTGAAACCCTTGAGAAACCATGTTCACCCTGACCTCTGTGGCATCTGTTGCAGCGCAGTGTAACCTTTTCCCTGCTTAACACCAGTGCACCTGCAAACAGGGCTTTCCTCTCCTACGTGTGTAGGGTGTGCATTCTGCCCTGTTCTACCCAGTTAGAGCCTCTCTCACCTGGGAGATGGTGCTGGTTCTCAGCCTCTCAAGCCCTGGGGACTCCTGAGATCTCTGTTGGTGACACCATACCAGGTACATGGGCAGCAGCCAACACCAGGGGTTTCCAGTGGCTCAGGTCCAACACATGGCCAGCTCTAATGCCTCCTCTTCCCTTCTTTGGGACTGGAGGACGAAGGTACCACAAACATAGAATGGCAGAAGGGTAACTGCTCACAGGCTAACTGAGCAAAAGCCACCTTGTGTTCCTGAAGCCCTGAAACTGAGTGACAGAAGAAACTCTTCAAGTTACCGGATCCAGGACAAGGTCCTTCTATCATCCTGGCCACAGCAGAAGCACAGCCTGGTCTTGGCAGTGAGGCCGAGGGTGTGCTTATGAGGTGACTTTTGTTACCGATGTCCTTCTGGTTCAAAAGAATATCTCCTCTTCAGGTGGACTTGACTGAATTTGCTATTTGTGCTTTTGAAGTCACATATTGGAATCAAGACCTTAATCATCACCAACTTGCATATTAAGAAATTATATTGGACAGGAAAGGAACTCACTCTGAGGGAGTAAAGGTTTGGGATGGGGTACTGATTGAAGGCAAAGTGGGGGGACAGCTGGGGATGGAGCTTGTTAAAAGGCCTCTCGCCTTTTCTCCTGATCCAGGTGTGCAGAAAATGGAGCAGAAAGTTTGCGAGGGAGATGGTGGGGGTGGGGGGTTAGGATGCCCTGAAAGAGCGGGCCAAATAAAAGAGAACGTGCACCAAAGCCTTCTTAGGGGACGGGGAGTGGGCAACCCTGCTATGTGCCCCAGGAGTAGAGCGCAAGAGAAGGAAGTGTGTCAAATCCTGGCAGCCCTCAGGGAAATCAACACCCTTGATCCATGGTGAGCTAGCACCCCTGTGGCTTCGGGAAACTGGGTTAACGTGGGCACCAGCAAAACCCCAGTGAGCCTGGCTGGGAGACCTCAGATTGGGGTCCTCAGAAGCTCCCAGGCCTGATGGGAGGAGAGTTCAAGTTTCCTTCTTCTGACCCCTGACTAGAGCACGGTCTAAATCTGTCCTGGAGGGACTGTTCTGTGAATGAGCTCATCGCCGCTATGATTTCCAGAGCTTTGCCCTTAAGGGAAGAGAAGAACAGAGAATCCCTGTTATGGCTCTGCCAGCTAAGCCAGGGCACAAACACAGGCTTCTTTCATCTCCAGGACAGAGTCCTGGTTTGAAATATGGACTTCCTTTCACAAATAAAGTAATTTGAGAGCAGAGGTTGATCCATATCTAACAAACAATATGCCAGAACTGAAAGTCTTCTCTGGTCCTTTCCAATTTTGTTTCGTTTCCTTCTGGGTGACCTGAATTAAATCCATCTGGTTTAAGGAGAAAAGAGAGTCGAGGAAGAGTGGACGCTAAGATTCTTTTGGCTTCTCCCAGCTGCCCTGAATTCAGCCACGGGGCACTTCTGCCTCGCCAGATGTTTGTACTGTGAAAATGTGTTAAGGAAACCTAACTCAAAATCGGAGTGGGGCAGCCATGTACGGAGGGCTCTCCCGCAGGTACCACTGATGGCAGCTTGCATCATCTGGCAGGAAAGAGAAAGATTTCCTGTTGGCTGGCTACAGAGACCACCCTCGCCTGCAGCCAATGAGAAGCCCTTAGCATCTCTGACTCTCGTTTTCCTCCAATGAACTTCTGTTCAAAACAACCCCTCCCAACTTCCTCCTGTCCCCTGTAACAGAACACCCTCCTTTGCTTTCCAGACTTTCCCAAGCAAAGTCTGAGTCTGCTTATGTCAGAGTTGTAATTCCTCTGCTATTCAGGAATAAACTCGGAGTTCCCATCCTGGCTCAGTGGAAATGAATCTGACTACCACCATGAGGACGCAGGCTGGATCCCTGGCCTCACTCGGTGGGTTAAAGATAAGGTGTTGCCTTGAGCTGTGGTTTAGGTGGCAGATGCACCTAGGATCTGGCGTTGCTGTGGCTGTGGCGAAGGCCGGCAGCTAAAGCTCCGGTTCAACCTCTAGCCTGGGAACCTCCATATGCTGTGGGTGTGGCCCTAAAAAGACAAAAACAACAACAAAAAGGCATAAAAAGGAATAAACTTGATGTTGCTGGCTGAATCACTTACCTTTTTCTTTAAAAAGGTTGACAGTGCTTTATACATACACTTTCATTTAATCCCCATACAATGCAGGCATAGAGATGTAACTTTCTGGGTTTCCCTGATGGGGAAACTGAGGGTTAAAAATATTATCTGGGGAGTTCCCTTCGTGGCTCAGTGGTTAACGAATCCGACTGGGAACCATGAGGTTGTGGGTTCGATCCCTGGCCTTACTCAGTGGGTTAAGGATCCGGCGTTGCCGTGAGCTGTGGTGTAGGTTGCAGATGCGGCTCGGATTCCGCATTGCTGTGGCTGTGGCGAAGCCGGCAGCTACAGCTCCTGTTAGACCCCTAGCCTGGGAACCTCCATATGCCGCAGGTGCGGCTCTACATAAAGACAAAAAAAAAAAAATTATCTGGTGTCCCCACAGCAACATTTTGAAATAAAGTCCTAATCCCCTGAGATGTCGCCTTCTACTGAAATGCTCCCTGTTACTCTATTCTTTTCCCTACTGTTAATTTTTTTAATTATGTACTAGGGTCAGAGTCAAATACATGGTCGACATTAGTTGATTCAGCCCTCACCATACCCTCTGCGATAGGTATTCCCCATGTTACGGCAGAGGAACTCCAGTTTAAGTAACTTGCCCAAAACCCTGACTCGGTGAGCTGTGGAGGAGGGATCTGAAGGCTCTGGGGCCCTGCCCTGTACCTCCCACCCTGCCAAGCACAGACCCGGGATCAATCCCTACTTAGTCACTCTCCAGTTTTGTAGCCACAAGCAATTCATGGCCACTTAAACCCAAG
This sequence comes from Catagonus wagneri, assembly GCA_004024745.2. Classification (NCBI taxonomy): domain Eukaryota; kingdom Metazoa; phylum Chordata; class Mammalia; order Artiodactyla; family Tayassuidae; genus Catagonus; species Catagonus wagneri. The sequence continues at coordinate 3,070,994 of PVHT020001178.1, read as the reverse complement.
AAACCCCAGTTTCTTCATTCAGGCATCAAAAAGAGGTACACGGAATCTAGTGAGGAGAACTGGCATTGAGGCACTACTTAGAACAGCATCAGTAAATAAAATAACAAAACAAAACAAAATTCCACTGAAATGTCCACTAGAAGGTGATTTACTGAGGTGATGTGGTATATTCATATGGTGGGGTACACTAAGCTTAATTAATTAAATAAGTTTATTGGGTTTAATAATTAAATATGGGAAATAAAATGAAATACGTTCAACATTGACAGTCAAAAGATGCCCCCAACAAAAAAGGGGATGGCTTTTTGGGGGTTTAAAAATATAATAGAAGTAAATATGGTTAATATTTAGATGAGTACAAATAATAAATACAGTGTTGCAGAAATGTTCTTTCCTAGGCAGTCAAAATCTTTTGATTATAGATAAGTATACCATGTAGATATAATGATCATATCATAATCACAATACATATACGTACATATATATATAGGCTCATCAGTGGCTCTGGATTTTTATAGAAAGAGCATTATTTGTAAAAAAGAAAAGTATTATTATTATTACTACTAGGGCCACAACTGTGGCATATGCAGGTTCCCAGGCTAAGGGTAGAATTAGAACTGTAGTTGCTGGCCTGAACCACAGTTACAGCAACACGGGATCTCAGCCTCATCTGCAACCTACACCACAGTTCACAGCAACACCACATCCTTAACCCACTGAGAGGGGCCAGGGATAGAACCTGCGTCCTCATGAACTGGAGTCAAATTTGTTTCTGCTGGAAATTATTAAAGGTCCATTTTCTTTCTTTCTTTCTTTCTTTTTTTTTTTTTTTGGTCTTTTAGGGCCACACTGGCGACATATGGAGGTTCTTAGGCTAGGGGTCAAATTGGAGCTCTAGCCGTCAGCCTGTGCCAGAGCCACAGTAACACGAGATCTGAGCCGCGTCTGCAACCTACACCACAGCTCACGGCAACACAAGATCCTTAACCCACTGAGCAAGACCAGGGATCGAATCCGTGTCCTCATGGATTCTAGTCAGGTTTGTTAATCACTGAGCCACGACGGGAACTCCATTAAGCGGTCTTTATTTATTTATTTACTTACTTATTTGCCTCTTGTCGATTTAGGGCCGCACCCACGGCATATTGAGGTTCCCAGGCTAGGGGTCTAACAGGAGCTGTAGCCGCCGGCCTTCGCCACAGCCACAGCAACGCGGGATCTGAGCCACGTCTGTGACCTACACCACAGCTCATGGCAATGCCGGATCCTTAACCCACTGAGCAAGGCCAGGGATTGAACCCGCAACCTCATGGTTCCTAGTCAGATTCGTTAACCACTGCGCCACGACGGGAACTCCTAAGGGGTGTTTATTGATGAGATGCTGGGCATGCAGCCCTCTGACCTGATTTGCCTCTGTAAGGGCAAGAGAGGAGGAGATGCCCCAGGGACCCTGGTGGGTTTCCATCCCCTTTCAGGTCAGCAGCACAGTCACGGAAAGGCCAGACAGGAGTGACCCTGGTATACCTGGCTGGGGAATTAGGCAGGGCTCTGGGTCTTACCTGTTTCAGGGATGGGGGAGCAGACTCGGCTACAGCCCTCCATGGTGCACTGTCTCCCGGCCCCACAATCCGAGTCTCTCCGGCACTGGATCTCACAGAGGCCTGCCAGAGAAGAATCATCCAACGGTTAGGTCAATGGGGACCTACTGCAGAGCACAGAGAAAGCTACTCAATATTTTGTGATAACTTATGTGGGAAGAAAATCTGGAAAAGAACGGATACGTGTATATGTATAATTGAATCACTTTGTTGTACAGCACAAATTAACACAACATGGTAAATCAACTATACTTCAACAGAATTTTTAAAAATTAAAAAAAAATAAAAGACCAGAAAAGAGCCAAAAATACACATACACACCAAAAAAAACAAAAAGAGAAAAACAAAAAAAGGTCTCAGGGAGTTCCCTTCGTGGCTCAGCAGTTTATGAACCCAACTAGGATCCATGAGGATGCAAGTTCAATTCCTGGCCTCGCTCAATGGGTTAAGGACCCAGAGTTGCCATAAGCTGCAGTGTAGGTCGCAGATGCGGTGCAGATCCCACGTTGCCGCGGCTGCGGCACAGGCCAGCAGCTGTAGCTCCAATTCGACCCCTAGCCTGGGAAATTCCATATGCCATAGGTGCGGCCTTAAAGAGCCAAAAAAAAAATTTCAGGAGCAGACGCTAGGAAGAGGCTACATCAAAGAAAGAATGGAGCAATTCCCAAGAGGTAGTGTCTCCATTTTTACACCTTAACCAAGTACACAATTTATAAAATATCTACACCACTACAAAAAAATCACAGTCTTTGTAGAACTTTATAGTACCAAGAATGCTTTTACAATGTATAGGACATACTGAGATGATTTTATGCAGAAATATTGATCCAATGTATCTTTTGTTCCTGACTCTTCCTAGTTTCTGGCTGCCCAATGCCCGCACCCCCCCAAGCCCCCACAATTCAATGAGACAGTTGCAGCCTGTGGTTCCTGGGGAAGGCGCACCAGCCTGGAGTAAACGGGCCGGGCCTCTGCAGTGAGTTTCAAATTAGACAATAGGCTCTGCTGCGAAAGAAAAGGTTTTTTCAAATTTCAGAAGCCCCAGAGTTCCTGTTGTGGCTCAAGTGGTTAACGAATCCGACTAGGAACCATAAGGTTGCGGGTTTGATCCCTGGCCTTGCTCAGTGGGTTAAGGATCCGGCGTCACCGTGAGCTCTGGTGTAGGCTGCAGACGTGGCTTGGATCCTGCATTGCTGTGGCTGTGGTGTCAGACGGCGGCTACAACTCTGATTAGACCCCTAGCCTGGGAACCTCCACATGCCGCCAGTGTGGTCCTAGAAAAGACAAAAAGACAAAAAAAAAAAAATTTCAGAAGTCTCTGTTTACACACATAAGGCTTGGAACTCAGAGCACAGAGAAGACACAGGATATGACGAGAGTTATCATCCCTTAGAAAAGGGGATGATTAGTCCTTCTGGCTAATGAGGAAGCAGGGACAGGGAAGGGGTATCGGAAGGAAGGAAGGAGAAGGCAGGGAGGGAAAGAAAGGTAAGGAAAGGGGAGAGATATAAAAAAAATAAAGCATAGATTTTAATTAATTAAATTAAAAATAGTCTTGGGAGTGCCTGTCATGGTGCAGCAGTTAACGAATCTGACTAGGAACCATGAGGTTGCGGGTTCGATCCCTGGCCTTGCTCAGTGGTTGAGGATCCAGTGTTGCCATGAGCTGTGGTATAGGTCACAGACGTGGCTTGGATCTGGTGTTGCTGTGGCTGTTGCGTAGGCCAGCAACTACAGCTCTGATTCGACCGCTAGCCTGGGAACCTCCATATGCCACGGCCGACGACGCGCGCGTGCACTACGAACGCCGACGACGCGCACGGTCGACGAACGCCGACGACGCGAACGCGCTCAACGAACGCCGACGACCCGCGTGGCTCAATGAACGCCGACGACACGCGCGCGGCACGACGAACGCCGACGACGCGCACGCGCTCGACGAACGCCGACGACGCGTGCTGGTCGACGAACGACGAGGACGCGCGCGTGCGGGTCGACGAACGCCGATGACGCGCGCGCATTCGACTAACACCAACGACATGGGCGGTCGACGAACGCCGACAACGCGCACAGTCGACGTACGCTGCCGCGCGCGCATGTCAATGAACGCCGACGACGCGCGCACTCGATGAAAGCCGACGCGCGTGCGGTCGAAGAACGCCGACACGCACGGTTGACGAAGGCCGACGCGCACGCAGTTCGACGAACGCCGACGACACGCTCGCAGGTCGATGAACGCCGACGACGCGCGCGTGCTCGACGAACGCCGCCGACGCGCGCGCGCTCGACGTACGCCTACGGCACGCGCGCTCGACGAATGCCGACGACGCGCGCGCGGGTCGACGAACGCCGACAGCGCGCGCGAGGGTTTACGAACGCCGACGACATGCGCATGGGTCGACGAACGCCGACGCTCACGCAGTCGACAAACACCGACGACGCGCGCGTCGATGAACGCCGACGACGCGCGCGTGCTCAACGAAAGCCGACGACGTGCGCGCGCGGGTCGACGAACGCCGACGACGCGCGCGCGCGGGTCGACGAACGCTGACGACGCGCGCATGCTCGACGAACGCCGACGACGCGCGCGTGGGTCGACGAATGCCGACGATGACGCGCACGCACGCGCTCGATGTACGCAGATGCTCGCGCGCTCGACCAATGCCGACGACGCATGCACGTGGACGAACGCCGACAACGCGCGCGCAGTCGACGCACGTCGACGACGCAGGCGGTCTACGAACGCCAAGGACGCGCACGGTCGACATACGCCAACGTGCGAGCGGGTCGACGAACGCCAACGACGTGCGCACTCAACGAAAGCCGATGCGCGGGCGGTCGACGAACACTGACGACATGCACGGTCGACGAACGCCGACGACACGCGCGCTCAACGAACGCCGACGCGCGGGCGGTCGACGAACGCCGACGCACGCGCGGGTCGATGAACGCCGACGACGCGCGCGCGCTCGATGAACGCTGATGACGCGCGCGCGCGGGTCGACGAACGCCGACGATGCGCGGGCGCGGGTCGACGAACGCCGACAACGCGCACGCTTGACGAACGCCGACGACGCGCGTGTCTCGACAAATGCAGACGACGCACGCGCGCACGACGAACGCCGACGACGCGCGCGCAGGTCGACGAACGCGGACCATGTGCGTGCGATCGTCGAATGCCGACGACGCGCGCTCGGGTCGATGAACGCCGAAGATGCGCGCGTGCTCGACGAACGCCGACAATGCGCACACGGGTCGAAGAACGCTGACGACGCGCGCGCGGGTCGACGAATGCCGACGACGCGCGCACGCTCAACAAACGCCGACGACACGCGCGCGCTCATCGAACACCGACCACGCGCGCGCGGGTCGACGAACGCCGATGATGCGCGCGCGCTCGACGAATGCAGACGACACGCGCTCTGGTCGACGAATGCCGACGACGCGCGCGCGCGGGTCGACGAACGCCGACGACGCGCGCGCGCGGGTCGACGAACGCCGACGACGCGCGCGCGCGGGTTGACGAATGCCGATGACGCGCGCGCGCTCGACGAACGTCGACGACGCACGTGCTCGATGTATGCAGATGCTCGCGCGCTCGACCAACGCCGACGACGCGCACGCACGTGGACGAACGCTGACGACGCGCGCGCTCAACGAAAGCCGACGCGCGGGCGGTCGACGAACAAAAGGTAGGATAAACATACAAATAAAAGAAGTTCTTATCTTCATGAAATACTTATAGACATAATATGTAATGAAATAATGTATGAAATTTGCTTCAAATAAGAGGAGATGAGGGAAGTAGGAGAGATCAGAGATAAAGAAGAATGACTACACATTGACAATGGCTGAAGATGGGTGGTGGGTATGTCATCTATTGTTAATACTATTCTCTTGGCTTTGTATGTGTTTAGAAATTCCCACAATAAAAATTTTAAAGTAAAATATATTGAGGGATGGTCAAAACACCTCAATGTGAAAATTACACATTAATGTAAGGTATTAAAATATAAATATTAGACTGATACATTAAAATCTCACATCAGTTTAACTTACTAATTTAATTTCAAATCACTAACGTATTCATACAGACACAGTAAGTGTGGAAAGTTATACCCTAACAGATCACCAACGTTATCTTTCTGGGCGATGATTCTGGGGGCACCATTGACTTGTTTAAATACTTTGGGCTGCACAGTCTTGATTTTCAATCATAAATACATATTTATGGGGGATAAAAACATTAAGATTAATTCTTTTTTGGCTGCACCCAAATCATGGGGATGTTCCTTGGCCAGGGATCAAATCTGTGCCACAACAGTGACCTGAACCACAGCAGTGACAGCACTGAATCATTAACCTGCTGAGCCACCAGGAAACTCCCAAGAGTTATTCTTTGTTTTCTTTCTTTCTTTTTTTTTTTTTTTTTTGCTTTTTAGGGCCGAATCTGTGGCATATGGAGGTTCCCAGGCTAGGGGTATAATCGGAGCTTTAGCCACCGGCCTACGCTACAGCCACAGCAACACCAGATCCACCACAGCTCACAGCAATGCCCAATGAGGAAGGCCAGGGATCAAACCCACAACCTCGTGGTTCCTAATCGGATTCGTTAACTGCTGCACCACGACGGGAACTCACCAAGAGTTATTCTTAAAAAGAAATTCCCATGCTGAAAAAAGCAGAGAATGATTGAATGCTATTGGACCGTGACGAAGAAGTCCAAAGAATCCCACTTATTTTACACCTTATGATGAAAACTCTCAAAACCGTACTCAAAGGTTCATTACTACTGAACAGGTTTGGAAAGATAGGGCAGGACCCAGCACATGTTCCCGCAGGGCTCTCAGCCTTACCTTGCGGCTGGGCTGGGGAGCAGACACGGCCACACCCAGTGCTGGTGCATCGTCTTCCTGCCCCGCAGTCCTGGTCTGCGTAGCACTCCTTCACACAGATACCTAAACCATGAGAAAAGACTGGGTTGAGATCCTTACATTAAACCAGTACTCATCTTATAAAGGACCCCGACCTTTAATGGCACTTTACATATTGATCTGATACCTCCCTGTTTAAACATGATCTCACATAGAACCTCATCTGGCCCTTCCAACAAATAAGATCTGAAGTATCTGTAGGAGTATTTGGAGCCTTTCCTTAGCACTGAAGTATCTGTAGGAGAGAAAGCTGCAAAGAAAGCAGGATAAAGGCAACTCAAATGGGCTTTAACTGACAGGTTTTCTTATTTGTATTTCACAGACGAGGACATGGAGAGGTTGTCTGGTCAATGGCAGAGTTGGGATTTGAACTCAGCATTTTTTGCCTTGAAAGCACATGCCCCTTTTGGTAACAGTGAAATTAACCTTGAATACAGAGTTGAGCCCCCAAAGGTCAAGAAATTCTTTCTGATGGACGCAGACCGTTTCCTGGATTCTAACCCTAAAAAAAGACCTCATTGTAGCTACTTGCTATTGAGGGAGATGGAGCTGAAAGATGGAGACAGGCCTGGAAGCTGCATTAAAGCCTTGGGTAAAAGAACAACACCGGAGCCATCTTCACAACACCACCACCAAGAGAATTCCCACTGTGGGTCCGGCCACGTGGCTGACCTGCTCCTGCCACTAGCCCTGTCCTGCTCTCTCAGTCTCCCTTTTATCATCTGCAAACTGGGGTTGTCTTGGGTGTGGTCTGGGGAAGTGGGGAGAGGTTGGATCAGTTGAGTGACTCCCCAGTGTGGCTGATTCTCAGAATCACCTGGAAGCTTTAGAAAGAAGTACAGAGAGTAGGGCCAGGTCCAGACCTGATTACTCAGGTTCTCCAGGGCTGAGTCTATAAATGTAGAATTTACTGACTGTCCCCAGTGATAGAGACCCTCCCATAGCCAGTGTGCCTCTGACACTGTAGGAGTAAAAGCTGCTGTCAGTCTGGGAAGGAAGCCTGGGGACCATAGTTGTCTCTCAGTACTTAATCCATCCTTCCTTCCTTCCTTCCTTCCTTCCTTCCTTCCTTCCTTCCTTCCTTCCTTCCTTCCTTCATTGTTCAGGGTTTGTGTCAGCAAAGCAGAAAAAACCCGGGATGGGAAGTCCAAGTCTGCTCTCTTATAACTACATTTCACAGTACCATACATGTAGTAAGTACCATGAAAGAGGTACTGCAAAGAGTTAAAGCACACGAGTGGATTAACCATTACTGTGCTAGAAAATAAGCTGGGGTTTCAACACCCACACAGAGACACGTGCCTGAACAAACACAGGCACACAAACACCCAAAATTTAGATTTCAGGAGCAGGTGCTAGGAAAGAGCTGAAGCAAAGAAGGAACGGAGCCCTTCCTAAGAGTTACCATCCGCATCGTTATCACTTTAACAAATTAAACAATTTAGGAGCTCCCTCGTAACCAAGTAGGATAAGGATCTCTCTGCTTTACCCTGGGTTTGATCCATGACCTGGGAATTTCTACATGCTGCAGGAGCAGCCAAAAAAACCCACAAAACCAAAAGAAATTATAGTTTACAGAATGTTGACTCTTGCAAAAGAGGTCACAATCTCTATAGAGCTATACAGTTTAAGGAATGCTTTCACCAGGTACTTCAATTAATGGAGATGATTTTATTCTCAGATGTTCATCCAATGTATTTATGGCTCTCGACTCTTCCTAGATTCTGCCTATTCGATGCCCCACCCTCTTTTTCAGTGGCAATCTGAGCTTCCTGGCAAGGGCACACCAGCCTGGAATAAAGGGGCCAGGGCTTGGCAGTGAGTTTTAAACTAGGCTCTTTTGAATTAGACAACAAAAGGCTCTGCTGAGCAAGAAACGGTTTCCTAAATGCCAGAAGTGCCTCTTTACACACCCAAGGCTTAGAACACTGAGCAGAGAGAAGGTGCAGGACATGGTGTGAGTTCTCATCCCACAGAAAAGGGGAAAGTCTTTCTGATTAATGAGGAAGAGGGGGTGGGGAAGCAGTATCAGAAGGAAAGAGAGAGAGAGGAGAGGAAAGGGGAGGAACTATTTATGAAAACAAACATTCATAACCTTGACCTTTTCCTTTCACTCCTAAGTATATTCTAGAGGACACATTTCCACAGACGGACAAAAATATAAAATCGTGTTCATTACAGCTTCCTGAGCAAAAGCCAAAAAGCATCAAGTAAATAAAATGACCACCAAAAAGTATTGGTTAAACGGATTATGATAAATTTATTCGTTCATAATCATTTCATCCAAAAAGAATGAGATGCATTTGTGTTGACATGGAAAGATGTCCAAGTCTAATGTTAAATCGTGAAAGATATGTGTTAAACATGATAGGATACTTTACACAAGACAATGGATATATGTTAATTTATGCAAATAGAGGCCATAATATAGGACTTGCGCTAATTTCCTTATGCTTCACAGACAGACCTGGGCTCTCTCCATCCTTAGCTATGTGGCCACAGGTAAGTCATCTCACTGCTCTAAGCCTGGTTTCCTCAGCTGTGTAACAGTGATACCTGGTACGACTCTAACTCTGAGATTTAAAAGCAGTCATCTCAGAACCTGCCTGGCAAATAGCAGGAGCTGAGAATTTGATGTTTCTTCCCACAGTAAGTGTGTATCTTTCATGGAATCAGTTAATGCAGAAGGTTGATAAAGCCTTCTAGATACCAAATACTGTCAAATAGTTCACACTGCAATATTTCAAAGACACAAGGAATCTGTTGTACCCAATAAGTTACAAAATGGTTTAAGAGCATCACTGAGTCCACTGGATAATCAATCATACAAAACCTACCATTTTGTACATAATTACACCATCCAGTTGGGGGCATTGTTTGCAGTGTGAGTGGAGTGACTTAAGGAAAAGGGTAGAGAGGAAACAGGGGATGGGGAGCCAAAGGAAAAAAAAATTAGGTTCAGTCTTCAGTGTTCAGATCTATAAAATGGAGGTGAGATGAATAATACCTCCATCTCTGCGACCTCAGGTTCTCAGGATTAAACAAAATAATGGATTTTTTTTTTTTGCCTTTTGTCATTTTAGGGCCACATCTGTGGCATGTGGAGGTTCCCAGGCTAGGTGTCTAATTGGAGCTATAGCCGCTAGGGCCTGTCACAGCCAAGCCACAGCAACGTGGGATCTGAGCCACGTCTGCAACCTTCACCACAGCTCACGGCAACGCCGGATCATTAACCCACTGAGCAAGGACAGGGATCGAACCCGCAACCTCATGGATCCTAGTTGGATTCGTTAACCACTGTGCCACGAGGGGAACTCCAAAATAATGGATTTTGAAAAGACCTGGCACAGAGACATTGCCCAATGGGTTTTTCATGCTTTCATATTCTGGGGGATGACAACTTATTGCAAAGGATTATTAAAATAATCCCTAAAAACTAGTAAATATTTCATAAATGTCACTGAAGTTGTTGATAAGTTGTATGTAATTTAAAAACCATAAATTCATATGAAATTACCACTAGTCAAGTAGTGAAAAATTAAAATATATCCAGCATTATGAAGTTTATCAAACTTAAAAAAAAACATTAATATTTATTTATTTATTTACTTGATGCCCTGTAGCATACAGAGTTGCTAAGCAAGGGATCAGCACCACATTTGTGACCTATGCCACAGGAACTGCAACTTTGATTCTTTAAACCCACTGTGGAGTTCCCTTCGTGGCGCAGTGGTTAACGAATCCAACTAGGAACCATGAGGTTGCGGGTTCGATCCCTGTCCTTGCTCAGTGGGTTAATGATCCGGCGTTGCCGTGAGCTGTGGTGAAGGCTGCAGACGTGGCTCGGATCCCGCATTGCTGTGGCTGTGGCACAGGCTGGCAGCTACAGCTCCTGTTAGACCCCTAGCCTGGGAACCTCCATATGCCGTGGGTGCGGCTCTACATGAAGGCAAAAAACAAAAAAATAAAAAATAAATAAACCCACTGTGCTGGGCAGGGGATCGAACATTCGTTCTGGCACTGCAGAGATGCTGCTGAACCCACTGTGCCACAGTGGGAACTGCTATCAAATATTTTGACAAACACAGTACATCCTCACAAAATCAAAATTGCAAAGTATCTTTGGATCAAAAACACATGCATGCTCTTTGAGTCAGCAATACCATTTCTAGGAATATTTCCTAAGTAAATAATCAAGTTACACATGGAAAGATTTTGTTTTGAGAGACTCTTCAATAGCAAAATACTAGAGACGTTTAAAAGTCCAGTGGTCAAGAATTAGTAAACACAATGTGGTATCTCCACAACGAAAATGCTTTGAAGCCTTTGAAAAAGAATAGAATTGTAGAAATATGTCCATACTCAGAGAAAGCTATTCACTATATATTACAAACTGTAAAAAGAAAATGGGAATGGTTTTAAACGTTTGTGGAGTGTGATGCTGTAATTATTTGGCACTGTACCCTCTGAATATATATGTGGAAGGATATGAACAAACGTGTAATAACGTTTATCCTCTGGTAATGGCATAAGGGGCACATTTTGCCTTCCATTTGTTGGCTGTAGTTCCTGATTTTCTGTAATGAGTATGTATTCCTTGAGCAAAATGAAATGAATTTTCCCTCAGGGTTCTCAGACTTGAAAATGTTGGGATAATGGGTCTCAAGACTGAAGTTTTACTCAAAGAGCAAGAACAGAGGAGACCTCAGGCATTCAGTGTATTTCTCCACCTTTCTGGGGGACCACACACCTGTGAAAGTTGAGATCACAGCAAGGCCCTAAATCTCCTGGGACAGGCTGGGGTGGAGGCAGTCAGGACTCACCTACTTGAGGGGAGGGGGAGCAGACGTGCCCACAGCCCTTCCTCACACACTGATGCCCATGCCCGCAGTCCTTGTCTTCTCTGCACTGGTGCTCACAGACCTCTGACGAGAGGAAAGATTCGGTTAGAAGCTCTTTAGTCTCATAATTAGAAAATAACTATTTTAGTTACCTTTCCGATATCATTCAAAAGTCATCAGTTACCTAGAAATAAACTGAACAAGTTATGTGTAGAAAAAATATTTTAAATATCTTAACGAATGGAGAGATATACCATGTTCATGGATAAAAACATTCAGTGTTACAAAGATGTCAGTTTCTCTCAAATTGAAATGGAATACAATCCCAGTCAACATCTCAGAAGGATTTTCCATGAGAATGGATAAACTGATTCTAAAACTTTAAATGAAAATTCAAAAATCAACAATACTCAAGACAAACTTAAGCAAAGTTGAAGGACTTCAGCAACCATCCATCAGGAGTTGATACACTGTGGCAGGAAATGAGATGGTGTGGTGTTGGTACAAGAAGGGCAAGCAGACCAATGGGACAGATACATACACACGATCCTTAGCTTATGACCAAGGACCTGCTGCAATACAAAAAAAGAAAAAAAAAGAGAGGAAAGAACAGTCTTTCAGGAAATGTGGATGGATCAAATGGACTGTCCATATGAAGAAAAAACACTGTCTCTTATCTCATATCACACAACAAAATCTTTCCCAAATAGATATAGGACCTAAGGGAAAGGGAAAGCCATAAAACTTCTAGAAGATAGTAAACATTTCATCATGGTCTTGGGATAGGCAAATATTATGCAAATATTGCAGAAATATTTACTAATCATTAAAATAGAGATGAGATCTCATTAAAATTAGGAAGTTTTCTTCACTGAATGAAACCATTAAGAAAGTGAGAAAAAAAGCTACATTGGGAGAAAATGTTTACTACACACACACACACACACACACACAGAAAGTAAATGACTTGTTTCCAGAATCTCCTACAAGTCAATAGAAACAATACAGATAACCTAACAGAAATATGGGCAAAAGGATTGAAGAGATACTTCACAAATGAAAAAGTTAGAAGTTGTGAAAAATAACGTCAGACTTTGGGGAGGTGGTTTTAGTTGTGTTGGTTGACATAATTTTTGAATCTTCTAACATCTCCATATAAAAATATACAGAGCAATTAAAATAGCAAAATTGAAAACACTTAGACAACAAACTTGGGGGAGAAGGTATCCCCTCAAACTCCAAAATCTGAGTGGATGGAAGAGGACAAAGCACTATCATCCACCAGACCAGCGAGGGTCTGCTCTGTGCAGAGTCTGAAGAGGGCAATGAGGTGACTGATGGAGAAGAGCTGGGACCTTGTTCCCTGGAGAACGTCCTGAGGAATCTACTAGAGCCTCATCTTCAGCCAAACAAAGTGACTAGAGAGATAACAACATGGAGCCTAACAAGACCATTAAATATGTATTTACAGTTGAACTGAGACTCAGTAACAATCTATAGAAAAAGTCTGTGAAATAGCTATGTGCTCTGATAATGTAAACACAATATACCTATCAAACATTGGAAAGGGGGATGGAAAGAACATATGAAAAGGAAAGCAAGCTTGATAAGTGCCTTAAAATGGTTAAGTGGGAATGGAGGGACATTACTTAAGATCAGTTGCTGGGAGCAGGGCAGTGGGGAGGAAGGAAAGGAGGAGATTAGGTAACTTTATGAGGACTATTACTCACAGCAGGAAACATGTAGGTAATACTAAAAAAAAAAAAAAAGGACCAGGAACAGTACTAAAAGGTATTAGTATATGGTAAATATTAGAACAAAAAACCTTTCTAAATGCAAATATATACTAAGAGAGAGAAAAAATAGTGTAAAGGAGAAGAGATTACAGAAATAAAATAGATTACATAATGAAAGACTATCTCTCCAAAAAAGATATCTATAACAGCAAATAAAATAATAACAAAGGGAGGATAAAGCACACAATTAAAAGGAATTGTTATCACAAAATACATATAGAAGTAATATGTAATAAAATAAGGTATGGAATTTTCTTCAAAACAGCAGGAGATGAGGAAAAGTGGGTGGGATTAGAGAAGAAAAGAGAATGACTGCACACTGATAATGGGTGATGGGTACATGGTTCATTGCCACACTATTCTATTTTATATGTGTTTTGAATTTTCCATAATAGGAAGTTATAAATTACATTGAGCGGTGGTCAAAATATCTTAATGTGAAAACTACACACTAATACAAGGTATTAAAATATAAAAATAAGATTAATGTGAGGTATTAAAATTTCACATCAATTTAACTATCTTTTTTTTTTTTAATGGCCACACCCATGGCATATGGAAGTTGCTGGGCCAGGACCTGCACCACAGCAGTGACCTGACGATGATGGATCCTTAACCCACTGAACCTGAGAGAACCATCAAGAGTTATTTTTTAAAATTGTATCTTATTTATCTTTTTTTTTTTTTTTTCTTTAGGGCAGCATCCATGGCAAATGGAGGTTCCCAGGCTAGGGGTCGAATTGGAGCTACAGCTACAGGCCTACACCACAGCCATAGGATCCGAGCTGTGTCTGCAACCTATACCACACACAGCTCATGGCAACGCTGGATCCTTAACCCACTGAACGAGGCCAGGGATTGAACCTGTGTCCTCATGGATACTAACCTGGTTCGTTAACTGCTAAGCCACAACAGGACCTACCCCCCAAGAGTTATTTTTAAAAAGAAATTCCAATGATGATAAAAGCAGAGAATGACTGAATGCAATGGGATCATGATGGAGAGTTTATGACAAAAACTCTCAAAACCATACTCAAGGGTTCATTACTACTGAACAAGCTTGGAAAGATTGGGCAGGACCAAGCACATGTTCCCGCAGGGCTCTCAGCCTTACCTCTTCGACGGACGGGGGAGCAGACACGGCCACACCCAGTGCTGGTGCATCGTCTTCCTGCCCCGCAGTCCTGGTCTACGTTGCACTCCGTCACACAGA
>PVHT020001178.1:3034962-3046444 GCA_004024745.2 Catagonus wagneri | reverse complement strand
AGATGTCTGGTCCATGGTAGAGTTGGGATTTGAAGTCAGGGCTATTTGCCATGAAAGCTCATGTTCCTTTTGCTCTACAGCTCAGTGAAATTAACCTTGAATACAGAGTTGAGCCCCCAGAGGTCAAGAAATTCTTTCTGATGGACGCAGTTTCCTGGCTTCTAACCCCTAAAAAAGGTCCCAGTGTGGCTACTTGCTATTGAGGGAGATGGAGTTGAAAGATGGGGACGGGCCTGGAAGCTGCATCAAAGCCTTGGGTAAAAGAACAACACCGGAGCCATCTTCACAACACCACCACCAAGAAAATTCCCACTGTGGGTCCGGCCACGTGGCTGACCTGCTCCTGCCACTAGCCCTGTCCTGCTCTCTCAGTCTCCCTTTTATCATCTGTAAACTGGGGTTGTCTTGGGTGTGGCCTGGGGACGTGGGGAGAGGCTGGATCAGTTGAGTGACTCTCCAAATGTGGCTGATTCTCAGAACCACCTGGGAGCTTTAGAAAGAAGTACAGAGAGTAGGACCCGGTCCAGACTTGATTGCTCAGGTTCTCCAGGGCTGAGCCTATAAATGCAAATTTTAATGAGTGTCTCCTGATGATGCTGATACTGAGCTGAACTAGAGACCCTCCCCGAGCCAGTGTGGCTCTGACACTGTAGGAATCCACAAGCTGCTACCAGTTTGAGAAGGAAGGTTGGGGACCATAACTGTCTTTCAGTATTTAACCATTCATTCATTCATTCATTCATCCACTGTTCATTTACTCATTCATTCATTCCTTTGTCCCTAATTCATTACCTCATTTTTTTTTAGGGCCACACCCGCTGCATATGGAGGTTCCCAGGTTAGGGGTCGAATCAGAGCTACAGCTGCCAGCCTACACCACAGCCACAGCAGCACAAGGTCTGAGCCACATCTGAGACCTACACCACAACTCAAAGCAAAGCCAGATCCTTAACCCACTCTGTGAGGCCAGGGATCGAACCTACATCTTCATGGATACTAGTTGAGTTCATTACTGCTGAGCCACGATGGGAACTCCCATTACCTTATTCTTTTAAAAAGTTACCTACTATATGTCAGGGATAAGATTGGAAGTTTCAGAAAGTAGAGATGTAAGTCTGGTTTTATGTCAGCAAAGCAGAAAAAATATAGAATGGGAAAGCAAAGTTCACTTCTTTATAACTATACTTCACGCTATATATAGAGAGAGAGTAAGTACCTTGAAAGAGGTACTGCAAAGAGTTAAAGGATAGAAGTGGCTTAACTATCAATGTGCTAGAGAATAACCTGGGATTTAAACACACACACAGAGACGCATGCACACAAACACACAAAACTTAAGTCTCAGGAGCAGATGTTAGGAAGTGGCTACAGCAAAGAATGAATGGAGCCTTTCCTAAGTGTTAGCATCCGCATTTTATCACTTTAACAAATTATACAATTTAGGAGTTCCCTTATAGCCACAAAGGCTAAGGATCCAGTGCTGCCTCTGCTGGGGCATGTATTCAGTCGTTGGCCCAGGAATTTCCACATGCTGCAGGAACAGCCAAAAACAACAACAACAACAAAAAAAAAAACCAGGAAAAAAAAGGATTGTATTAAAAAATCGACTACTGCAAAAAAAAAGTTCACAAGCTCTACAGAACTTCACATTTTAAGGAATGCTTTTACAAGGTACATGACATAAAGGAAATGATTTTATTCTGAGATGTTGGTCCATTGTAGCTACTGTTCCTGACTCCTCCTAGTTCCCCACCCCCCCCCACCCCCCCGCCGCCAACGTCCCCCCGCAACCTCCACAACTCATGGAGTCAATGGCAGCCATGCTTCCTGGAAAGGACACATCAGACTGGAACAAAGTGGACAGGACATGGCAGAGAGTTTCAAAACAGGCTTTGTTGAATTAGACAACAGAACTGCAGAGAAAGAAAAGGTTTTCTAAATGTCAGAGGTGCCTCTTTACATATACAAGGCTTAGAGCTCTGAGCAGAGAGAAGATGCAGGACATACGTGAGTTCTCACCTCACAGAAAAGGGGAAAGTCCTTCTGGTTAATGACGATGAGGGGGTGGGGAAGGGGTATCAGAGGAAGCAAGGAGGGAGAGGGGGAGGGAGGGAGAGGAAAGGGGAGAGAATATGTATGAAAACAAACATTCATAACCTTGACCTCATCATTTCACTCCTAATAAGTATATTCTACAGGAAAGAGTTCCACAGATGGACAAAGTTATAAAATCATGTTCATTATAGCTTCCTGAGCAACAGCAAAAATGTCAAGTAAATAAAATGACCACCAAAGGGTACTGGTTAAATGAATTATAATAAGGTTATTCATTAGTATTCATATCATCTAAAAAGAATGAGATGCATTTGTGTTGACAAGGACAGATGTCCAGGACTAATGTTAAAATGTAAAATGTTTATATTATGCATGCTATGATACTTTATAAAAGAAAACAGGGTATATGTTAATTTATGCAAATAGCAGCCACAATAGAAGGCCCATGCTAATTTCCTTATGCTTCACAGACAGACCTGGGCTCTCCCCATCCTTATCTATGTGGCCACAGAAAAGTCATCTCACTGCTCTAAGCCTGGTTTCCTCAGCTGTACAACAGTGACACTTGGTATTACTCTTAACTCTAAAATTTAAAAGTGATCATCTCAGGACCTGCCTGGCTAATAGCAGAAGCTCAGGACTTGATGCTTCTTCCCACAGTGACTGTGTATCTGTCAGGCAATCGGTTAATACAAGAGGTTGGTAAAACCTTCTAGACACCAACTATTGTCAGTTAGTTCACACTGCAATATTTCAAAGACATGTGGAATCTGCTGCACTTAATAAATTACAAAACAGTTTAAGAGCATCACTGAATCCATTGGCTAATCAACCATCATGGGGTTGCCTGCCATTTTGTACATATTGACATTGTCCAGTTGGTAGCACTATCAAAACAGCTCTTGGGGGTCACTGAGTGTGAGCCAGGTGACTGAAGGAAAAGGGTAGAGAGGAATCAGGGGAGGGTGAACAGAAGAAAAAAAAATTGGTTCAGTCTTCAGTGTTCTCATCTGTAAAATGGAAGTGAGATGAATACCTACTTTTCTCCTACGAAGTTCTCAAGATTAAACAAAATAATGTACTTTGAAAAGACCTGGCAGCGAAAGGTTGCCAAGAGCATGCTTTTCACTATTTTCACATTTTGGGGAATAATTTAAAAACCCTAAATTGATACATTTCTATCATTGTCAATAGTGAAAAATTAAAATATATCCAGCATTGTGAAGTTTATCAAACCTTTTGACATACATGATACATCCTCACAAAAGCTAACTGGCAAAGTATTTTGGATCCCAAAAAACATGCATACCATTTGAATCGGCTATATCATTTCTAGGAATGCTTCCTAAGGAAATAAGTTATACAAGGAAAGATTTAGTTCCAAGAGCAAACTAAATATTTGAGAAGCTTAAAAGTCCAGTGGTCAAGAATTAGTAAACAATATTTGGTATCTTCACATTGAAAGTGCTTTAAAGCCTTTGAAAAAAGAATAGAGTTGTAAAAATATGTTCACACTCAAAGAAAGCTATCCGCTACATATTATTAATTGCAAAAAGAGAATGGGAAAGGTCTGAAAGGTTTGTAGGGTGATACCATGATTTTTTGGCACCATACCCCCTGAGTTTCTATGTGGAACGGTATGAACAAACATGTAACAATGGTTATCTCCTGGTAATGAGATTATGGACATGTTTTGTCATCTATTTGCTGGCAGTTGTTCCTGATTTTCTCTAATGAGTACATATTCCTTGAGCAAAATGAAATGAAATTTCTCTCAGGATTCTCAGACTTGCAAATGTTGGGATAAAGGATCTCATCACCAAACTTTGCCTCAAAGAGTAACAGAGGAGACCTCAGGCATTCAGTCTCTTTCTCCCATCTTTCTAGGGGACCACACACTTGTGAAAGTTCAGATCATGCCAAGCTCCTAAATCTCCCAAGACAGGCCGGGGTGGAGGCAGTCAGGACTCACCTACTTGAGGGGCGGGGGAGCAGACGTGCCCACAGCCCCTCCTCACGCACTGATGTCCACTCCTGCAGTCCTTGTCTTCTCTGCACTGGTGCTCACAGGCCTCTGACGAGAGGAAAGACTCCGTTAAAAGCTCTGAAGTCTTACAATTAGAAAAATAACTATTTTAGTTACCTTTACAATACAAAAGTCATCAGTTACCTAGAAGTAATTCTAACAAGTTATGCTTAGAAAACTGCATGATATTACTAAGAAAAACATTTTAAATAACTTAATAAATGGAGAAATACACCATGTTCATGGATAAAATAACTCAGTGTTATACAGATGTCAGTTTTCCCCAAACTGAAATGGAATACAATCCCAGTCAACATCTCAGAAGGATTTTTTATGAAAATCGATAAGCTGATTCTAAAGGTTTATATGAAAGTTACAAAAATCAATAATACTCAAGACGGTCTTTAACAAAGTCGAAGGACTTAAGGACCATTTACCGAGATTTACTATAATGTGGCAGAAATGAGAGTATGATATTGGTTCAAGCCAGGCAAGGAGACCAATGAAAAGAGATATACACACATGATCTTCTAGTTTAGGACCAAGAGCCCACTGCAGCATAAAAGGGAACAGAATGGCCTTTTCAGGAACTGTGGATGGATTAATAGGACTGTCCATATGAAAAAGGGAACCGTGTCTCCTATCTCACACCACACAATAAAATCTGTTCCAAATGGGTCAAGGACCTAAGGGCAAGGGAAAGCCATAAAACTTCTAGAAGATACTATAGTCAAGAGTTTCATAATACTGGGCTAGGCAAATATATCATAAATATTACAGAAATATTCCTGACCACTTAAATAGAGTGATGGATTCTCACTAAAATTAGGAACTTTTCTTCATTGAATGAAACCATTAGAGAGTAGAAAGAAGAGTTCCCTGGAGTTCCCGTCGTGGTGCAGTGGTTAACGAATCTGGCGTTGTACTGGCACTGCTGTGAGCTGTGGTGTAGGTCACAGACAAGGCTTGGATCGAGTGTTGCTGTGGCTGTGGTGCAGGCTGGCAGCTACAGCTCTGATTTGACCCCTAGCCTGGGAACCTCCATATACTGTGGGAGCAGCCCTAAAAAAGACAAAAGACAAAAGAAAAAAGAGAGAGTGTAAAGAAAAGCTACATTGAGGGAAAATGTTTCTTTTATATAGACATATATATAGTTACAATGTGTATATATATATATATATATATGTATACACACACACACACACACACACACACACACACACACACGCACACATTGCATATACAATGTATATATTATATATATTACATATATAAAAATATATTGTGTGTATATATATATTACATATATACAATAAATGACTTGTATCCAGAATCATTTATAAATCAAGAGGAAAAATAAGTTAACCTAAGAGAGAAATGAGAAAAAGGATGAAATTTGCTTCAAAATAATGGGATGAGGGGAAGTGGGTGGGATTAGAGATTAAAGAATAATGACTACAGGAGTTCCCTTCATGGATCAGTGGTTAATGAATCCGACTAGGAACCATGAGGTTGCGGGTTCGATCCCGGGCCTTGCTCAGTGGGTTAAGGATCCGGCGTTGCTGTGAGCTGTGGTGTAGGTTGCAGACGCAGCTCGGATCCCACATTGCTGTGGCTGTGGCAAAGGCCGGTGGCTACAGCTCCTGTTGGACCCCTAGCCTGGGAACCTCCATATGCCGCGGGTGCGGCTCTAGATAAAAAAGGCAAAAAGACAAAAAAAAAATTAAAAAAAAAGAATGACTACACACTGATAATGGTTGACTGAGTGATGGGTACATGGTCTGTTGTCACACTACTCTGTCTGCTTCACATGTGTTTAGAATTTCACATAATAAAAAGTTGAAAATAAAATATGTTGAGGGATGGTCAAAATACTTCAATATGAAAAGTACACATTAGTAACACTAATTTTAATTAAAAAATAAAATAAGATATGACATATTAACATTTCACATTAATTTTACATTACTAACAATGTGAAATCACATGTTCATAGACATAGAAACAGTAAATGTGGAAAGATATACCCTGAAAGATCACCAACAAAGTTTCTCTGGGTGATGATATTATGGGTGCCATACATTGTTTAAATACTTTTGGCTGTAGAGTCTTGTTTTTCAACCACAAATATATATATTGGGGGGATAAAAACAGGAAGAGTTATTTTTATTTTTGGCCACAGCTGTGACATGTATAAGCTTCCTGGCCAGGGATCAAACCCGCACCAAAGGACTAACCAACCAGAGCCACAGCAGTGACAACGCCAGATCCTTAACCTGATAAGCCACCAGGGAACTCTCAAAGTTATTCTTTTCTTTTTTGTTTTTTGTCTTTTGTCTTTTTAGGGCAACACCTGTGGCATAAGGAGGTTTCCAGGTTAGGAGTCAAATCAGAACCGCAGCTGCCGGCCTACACCACAGCCACAACAATGCAGGATCCAAGATGCATTTGTGAACTAAACCACAGCTCACAGAAATGCTGGATCCTTAACCCACTGAGCAAGGCCAGGGATCAAACCTGCATCCTCATGGACACTAGTCGGGTTCATTAACTGCTGAGCCATGACGGGACCTCCCTCAAAGCTATTCTTAAAAAGACGTTAACCATATTGAAAAAGTTGAGAATACCTGAATGTAGTGGGATCATGGTGGAAAAGTCCAAAGAATCCCATTTATTTTACATTTTAAGATGAAAACTCCAAAGCCATACTCAAGGGTTCATTACTACTGAACAACCTTGGAGACGCTGAGCAGAACCAAGCACATGTTTCTGCAGGGCCCTCAGCCTTACCTCTTGGCTGGGCTGGGGAGCAGACACGGCCACAGTCAGTGCTGGTGCATCGTCTCCCTGCCCCGCAGTCCTGGTCTACGCTGCACTCCGTCACACAGATACCTAAACCATGAGAAAAGACCGGATTGAGATGCTTACCTTAAACCAGTATTTACCTTATAAATGACCCTGACCTAATAATAGTGCTTTACATATTTATCTAATACTTCACTGTTTAAACATGATCTCACACAGAACTTCACCTGACCCTCCAACAAATAAGATCTGCAGTATCTGCAAGAGTATCCGGAGCCCTTCCTTAGGACTGAAGTATCTGTAGGAAAGAAAGCTGCAAAGAAAGCAGGTCGATGGTAACCCAGATGGACTTAACCCGGCAGGTTTTCACACTTGCATTTTATAGATGAGGACATGTGCTCAACAGCAGAGATGGGATTTGAATTTAGATCTATTTGCCTTGAAAGCTCATGTCCCTTTTCTTACATAGCTCAGTGAAATTAACCTCAAACAGAGATTCAATCCCCAACCCAGGAACCAGGAACTTCAACATGCCGTGCGTTCAGCCATAAGGAAAAAAAAAAAAAAAAAGCCTTGGGTTTGACTGGAGGTGTGTTCGTTATTCTCCAGAGGCCAAGGTAATAACACAGAAGGGCCCATGGTGAGGCTGGATTTAACCTGAGATTTTGGAGCTCTAGACATCCTGGTTTTTCACAATCACAAAAGGCTCATGCTCCCTTTTGATGAAGGACATCTTCAGAAATGGGTCATATCTGGCTTCCACGCTCCTATGGGACTTCTTCCATCATTTGGTGAGACCGTAATTGTGCCAGCTCTAGGCAAGTCACTCACATCCATGATCTCATTTATCTGTCACAAGATCCCTAGGAGGTAGGTCTTCTTAATCCCAACTCACAGCAACTGAGGCTCTGGGAGCGTGAGCAACTTACACAAGATCGCGGAGCTAGAAAGAAAGTGGATGTAGAATCTGAACTAAGTCTGACCCCAAAGAAAGAGTGGAAAAGAAGCATCGTAGTTAGTGCTGCCAAGATCCTGCAGGGCTAGCATTTGTGTTTGCCCATGAAACGGGATAATGACGACAGCCCCAGGAATAGCCGCTTCTGTGGCCTTCTCAGGATGGGGCTATTTAGCTCTTCCTAAGGGGAGGGAGGGGAGCTGTGGAGGAAGTGAAGGCAGTCAGCCAGAGAGGGGAAACCTCTCTGGAACAGGGCCTTTTTGCTCCACTGGGGACCTTCAGGAAAAGAAAACAGAACACATCACATGCTTGACATTTCTGTGCCTTGAGAAATGAATGAAGAAAGAGGCAGAAGCGGGCAAGTGGTGACTCATGAGGGGTACTACAGGCAGGGAGACTGTATGAAAGTGTTCCGGTTTTTTTCAAGTTAAAGACACCAACTCTGGAGTTCCCGTTGTGGCTCAGTAGGTTAGGGACCTGATGTCTCTGTGAGGATTCAGGTTTGATCCCTGGCCTTGCTCAGTAGGTTAAGGATCCGGCAGTGCTGCAACCTGCACTGTTGCTGTGGCTGTTTAGTAGGCCAGCAGCTGCAGCTATAATTCGACCCTTAGCCCTGGAACTTCCATATGCTGGAGAGAGAGAAAGAGAGAGACCAACTCTGCCATTTATTAATACATCATATCACCTTTCTGAGCCCCAATCCCCATGTCATGAAATGAGCATGACACTATGACTTAAAAAGATATAATGAGGAATTAAGACACTCATACGTTACCTTCATCCACTCTACCTAGGGCTGCCATGTACAGTTTTACAGGTTGTGCACTGCACAATTATGTCTGGTGACAGGATGAGTGGGACTTAATCCATCCATTCCTAAAAATCCTATACCCGAGCACTGCCCCCACCCAGAAGGAGAGGCACCTTCTCCCTAATGGACAAAGATGTTTGTTCACCACACCGAGCACCCACTGGACTCTTCTAATTCTCTCCAAAATGTCACTGGAACTAGTGGTGGTCTCCATCCAGCCTGTCACGACTCTCTGCATTCCCACACAGGCTGCTCTCATATAACTTTCTCACTCTATGTAGATTTAAAGCTATGCTTTTTCTGTCTGGAACCCAGCTAACCCTTAGTACAAATTGGAAGAAAACTGCAGGCTTGAAAATCTAATGGGACTTTCTTTGTTCCAGGAATATGGAAGAGATAAACCCTGGCAGAGATGAAGGAAAAGAAAAAAAAATCTTTGACTCAGCCCTTTAAGAAAAGGGGCCTTTGGCAACTAGAGGTCTTGGTCTTGCCTGAGTTCCCTGCTGCCACTGAAATTTTAAAGGACAATAGAACCTGGAAGGTCCAATCCCCAGTCTGACCCTCAAACTCCAATCCATGTCACAAGCTCCCAGGGAAGCCAGCATTCAGACCCAGTGCCAGGGAGAGGTGTGGCAGCCCAAGCTCTTGGGGGCCAGTGTCCTAAGCGTGATTCGTGCAGGGCAAGACCAGAGCACAGGATGAAGGCCTGCAGTTCGCAAGTCTATATGTAACCCATACTGTCGGTAATACGATTAAATACTGTGCCGCTCTTTCCAAATGTAAGCCCAGACCACATAAACTTCCATTTAGTGACATTACTGAATCCATTAGGCATGTTGGACAAAAAAAGTTCAGCTAGACATTCTTACGAATGGCTTAATGTTTCTGCTACTTTAAAAGGGTCCTCACGGGGCAAGTGGGAAATATATATCTCAAGCCTTAAAAATAAGCAAGACCCTGCGCTTAACTGAAGACTTGTCTATGGGTCCACAGAGAGGAGACCCAAGTTCACAAAATGATCCCACAGCCAATAAGTGACTCTAGATCCTGGGATCTTCACCTCCCAGGCTCCCTCCCAAACAAGGGAGCCTCAAGGAAGGTGAATAGCTGATCCAGCTCCTCACCAGTTTCTGGCTACTGTTTATCGAGCACTTGCTATGTGCCAGGTATTGGACTAAGCATTTGGCACAACCTCATTTACTCCTTTGAACACCCCGATGAGGCAGGAACTCTTATCTCTGTTTTGGGATGAGTAACTCGCACACAACTCAGAGCTAGGGAAAGAGGGTTCGAATGGGGTCTGAGCAACTTCAAATCTCCTCTTAACCCTCTACTGCTGCCAAGTCCCTTGGAGCTCGCAGCCTTGTTCTCCCATGAACTAGGACAAGGACAACAGCTCTAGGAATAGCTGTCGCCATCAGCAGCACCCATGGCTTCCTGCCACAGCTCCTTAGGCTGGGGCTGTGCAGGTCAGGAGGGGCGGTCATGGGAGAAGCCCAATCAGCCAGCCAGAGACGGGGAAACCCCACCAGGACAGAGAGGGCTCGTTCCAGTTGGGCTTGGTAGAGAACAGGAAAAGATGGTCTGAGCGGGAAGGAGACACCCTAATTGGGAAACACGGTCTTGAGAGTGAGTCAGAGCGTGACCAGCAGCTGCCCCATGAGGATACATAATTGTGGCCACTCTGTGCAAAGATGCAATGTGCTTTTTATTTACAGTTTGAACGATGAGGAAAGTACAGAACCATGTGGATAGTGTTCCCTGATCATTACTTCTTGCAGAGGCAGCGTGGTGTGCTGGGAAGGGCACTGACTTTGGATGTGAAGAGACCACCTCTGCCATTTATTAACTGCCTAATATGGGATAAGCATGTAGGCTCTCTGAAAACCAGTTTCCAAACACTTGAAATATGGGTAATAATATTTACTTCGAAAAGGTGGTATGAAGATGAAATGCAAAAGTGTGAGATTTACAGACATTACTACCTCATCGGATCTATCTAGCCAGTACTGCCAGGTATTATTGGTAGGTCATGCACTGGACAGTGACGGCCAGCAGGTGGGGCCATGGTAGTTAATATCATGGGCTTGGCTCCTGAGCCAGGCACTCAGGCTCTGCCATTCCTAGAGGGGGAGAAGGTTGCAAGTCGGGGGCACTGTTAAGGAACCTTTCCGCGTCAGTGTTTGCAATGTGATCCAAGTGACTTAAGGAAGAAGGTCGAGAAGAATCACTGGAAGGTAAGCAAAAGAAAAAAAAAAATATTTGGTTCATTCTGCAAGTTTCCTCATCTATAAAATGAGGGTGAGATGAATACCTACATCTCTGCTACCTCAAGTTCTCAAGATCAAACAAAACAGTAGATGTTGAAAAGACCTGGCACAGAGAGGTTGTCAAATACGTGTTTTTTCACTTGTTTCACACTCTGGGGAGGCCAACTAGTGCAAAGAATTATTGAAACAATCTCTAAAAACAAGTAAATATTTCATGAATGTCATCAAAGTTTGTTTTTAAATTGCATGTAATTTAAAACCAAAAAGCCACATGAAATTATCATTGTCAAATAGTGAAAAAGTAAAGTATATCCAGCATTGGGAAGTTTATCAATTTTTAAAAAAAATTAATTAAACTATAGTCGATTTACATACACAATACATTCCTCACAAAAGCAAATTGGCAAAATATCTTTGCATCAAAAAAAACATGCATGCCCTTTGGGTCAGCAATATCACTTCTAGGAATGCTTCCTAAGTAAATAAACTACTTATTTATGGAAATAAGTAGTTATGGGGAGACTTAGTTCCAAGGCAATACTTTCATAGCAAAATATTAC
>PVHT020001178.1:3007879-3034862 GCA_004024745.2 Catagonus wagneri | reverse complement strand
CATACCCCCTGAGTATATACGTTGAAGGATATGAACAAACATGTAACAATGTTTATCTCCTGGTAATGAGATTATGGGCATATTTTGTCATCTATTTGTTTGCCATAATTTCTGATTTTCTCTAATGAGTATGTATTCCTTAAGCAAATGAAATGAATTTTCTCTTAGGGTTCTCAGACTTGAAAATGTTGGGATAATATTTCCCTCAAAGAGCAAGAACAGAGGAGACCTCAGGCATTCAGTGTATTTCTCTGCCTTTCTGGGGGACCACACACCTGTGAAAGTTCAGATCACACCAAGCTCCTAAGTCTCCTGGGACAGGCTGGGGTGGAGGCAGCCAGGACTCACCTACTTGAGGGGCGGGGGAGCAGATGTGCCCACAGCCCCTCCTCACGCACTGATGTCCACTCCCGCAGTCCTTGTCTTCTCTGCACTGGTGTTCACAGGGCTCTGACGAGAGAAAACTCGGTTAAAAGCTCTGAAGTCTTACAATTAGAAAATAAATGTTTTAGTTGCCTTTACAATACCATTCAAAAGCCATCAGTTACCTAGAAATAAACCTAACAAGTTATGTGTAGAAAACTATACATAGAAAACCACAATAAAAATGTTTTTTTTTTGTCTTTTTGCTTTTTTATCTAGAGCCGCAACTGTGGCATATGGAGGTTCCCAGGCTAGGGGTCTAACAGGAGCTGTAGCTGCTGGCCTTCGCCACAGCCACAGCAATGCGGGATCCGAGCCGCATCTGGGACCTACACCACAGCTCACGGCAACGCCGGATCCTTAACCCACTGAGCAAGGCCAGGGATCAAACCCGCAACCTCATGGTTCCCAGTCGGATTCGTTAACCACTGAGCCACGAAGGGAACTCCCTAAAAATGTTTTAAATATCTGAATAAATGGAGAGATAAACCATGTTCACGGATGAAAAGACTCAGTGTTATAAAGATATTGGTCTTCCCCAAATTGAAATGGAATACAATTTCAGTGAACATCTCAGAGGATTTTTCATGAAAATGGGTAAGCTGATTCTAAAACTTTATGGCAAATTTCCAAAAATCAGTAACACTGAAGACAATCTTCAAGTTGAAGAACTTAAGCTACTGTTTATCACGACTTATTATAATGTGGCAGGAAATGAGATAGTGTGGTGTTGGTACCAGACAGATACACAGACATGATCTCCTAGCTTATGATCAAGGACCCACTGCAACACAAAAAGGGGAAAGAACGGTCTTTCCAGGAACTGTGGATGGATCAACTGGACTGTCCATGTGAAAAAAGAAACCTTGTCTCCTGTTTCACACGACACAATAAAAATCTGTTCCAAATGGGTCATGGACCCAAGGGAAAGCCATAAAACATCTAGAAGATACCATAGTAAATAGACTCATGATCTTGGGATAGGCAAGTTTTTCTTAAGTACTACAGAAATATTATTGACCGTTAAAATATACAGATAGCATCACCTTAAAACTATGAAATTTATTTCATTTAATGAAACCATTAAGAAGGTGAAAAGAACTTTGGGAGAAAATGTTTATTTTATACATACACACACTAAATGCCTTGTATTCAGAATCTCCTATAAATTGATAGGAAAAATACAGACAACCTAATAGAAAAATGGGCAGAAGGATCAAACAGACACTTCACAAAAGAAAAAGTTGGAAATTATTAAACATGATGTCAGATTCTGGGAAGGTGGTTTTAATTGTGTAGGTTGACATGATTTTTGAATCTTCTAACATCTCCCATAAAAACACACAGAGCATTTAAAATAGCTAAATTCAAAACACATAGACAATAAACCTGGAGGACAATTTAATCCTTCAGACTCCAAAATCTGAGTGGATGGAAGGAGACAAAGCACCATCATCCAGCAGACCAGCGAGGGTCTGCTCTGTGCAGAGTCTGCAGGGGGCAATGAGGTGACTGATGGAGAAGACCTGGGACCTTGTTTCCAGGAGAACATCCTGAGGAATCTACTAGAGCCTGAACTTCAGCCAAACAAAGTGTCTGGAGAGCCATCAACATGGGGCCTAATAAGGCCATTAAATACGTATTTATAATAGAACCGAGACTCAATAATCATCTATGGAGAGAGTTCATGAAACAGCTATATGCTGACAATGTAAACACAATATGTCTGTCAAAAATTGGGGAAGGGAATGGAAAGAGCATATGAAAAGGAGCGTAAGCTTGAAAGTACTTGAAAATGGTTGAGTGAGAATGAGAGGACATTACTCAAGACTGGCCACCAGGCAGTGGGAGGAAGGAAAGGAGGAAATGAGCTAATTTTTTTAGGACTATTACTCATAGTGGGAAACCGGTAGATAATAAAAAAGAGTGGATCTAGAGTAGATCGAAAAAGTCTTAATTTCTAAATGCAAAACATATAGTAAGAAAGAGAGGAAAAAGAAGAAAGAGAGGAGACAAATAAAATAGATTATATAATAAAGACTGTATGGTCTATCTCTTTTGATATCTAAAACAGTAAATAAAAAAATTAAAAGGTAGGACAAACTAGACAATTAGGAGTTCTTATCTTCATGAAATATATAGAAAAATAATATGTCATGCAATAATGTCTGGAATTTGCTTTAAAAAAACAGGATGAGAGGAAGTGGATGGGATCAGAGATGAAAGAGGAATGAATACACATTGATAATGGTCACCTGGGCGATGGGTACAGGGTCTATTGTTATAATATTGTCTGCCTCATATGTTTAGAATTTCCCATAAAAAAAGTTAAAAACAAAATATGTTGAAGGATGGTAAAAATCATACACATTAATACAAGGTATTAAAATATTAAAATAAGACTAATTTTGTATATCAGTTGCAAATTAATTTTGCATATCAATTTGCAGCTAGAGATTAAAACTGCATATCAATTTAACTTACTTTTTTTTCCTTTATGGATGCACCCACAGCATAAGGACTATCCCTGGCCAGGGACCGAATCTGACCCTCTGCAGTGACAACACCTGATCCTTAAGTCACTGAGCAACTAAGAGTTAACCTTAAAAAGAAACGGCCATACTGAAAAAAGTTGAGAATGACTGATGCAATGGAATTATGATGGAGAAATCCAAAGAATCCCGTTCACTTTATGTTTTATGATGAAAACTCTCAAAACCATACTCAAGGGTTCATTACTACTGAACAAGTTTGGAGATGCTGGGCAGGACCAAGCTCATGTTCCCACAGTGCCCTCAGCCTTACCTCTTGGCTGGGCTGGGGAGCAGACACGGCCACACCCAGTGCTGGTGCATCGTCTCCCTGCCCCGCAGTCCTGGTCTACGTTGCACTCCGTCACACAGATACCTACATCACGAGAAAAGACTGGGTTGAGATGCTTACAATAAACCAGTACTTACCTTATAAATGACCTTGACCTAATAATAGTGCTTCACATATTTATCCAATACTTCACTGTTTAAACATGATCTCACACAGAACTTCACCTGACCCTCTAAAAAGTAAGATCTGCAGTATCTGCAAGAGTATTTGGAGCATTTCCTTAGGACTGTAGTATCTCTAGGAAAGAAAGCTGCAAAGAAAGTAGGTTAATGGGTAACCCAAATGTTTTTCTTTTTTTTCTGTTTTTTAGGGCCACACCCGCGGCATATGGAGGTTCCCAGGACAGGGGTCCAATCAGAGCTGTAGCTGCTGGCCTACACCACAGCCACAGCAATGCCAGATTCAAGCCACGACTGTGACCTGCACCATAGCTCACAGCAACGCCGGATCGTTAACCCTCTGAGCACGGCCAGGGATCAAACCCGCAACCTCATGGTTCTTAGCCGGATTCGTTAACCACTGCACCACGACGGGAACTCCCCATACGGGTTTTAACCAGTAGGTTTTCATATTTGTATTTTTTTTTTTTTTTTGTCTTTTGCCTTTTCGAGGGCTACACCCAAACCGTGTCTGCAACCTACACCACAGTCATGGCAAAGCTGGATTCTTAACCCACTGAGCGAGGCCAGGGATCTAACCTGCAACCTCATGGTTCCCAGTTGGATTCGTTAACCACTGAGCCACGACGGGAACTCCATATTTGTATTTTATAGAAGAGGACATGAAGAGGTTGTCTGGTCAATGGCAGAGTTGGGATTTGAATTCAGATCTATTTGTCTTGAAAGCTCATGTCCCTTTCGTTATACAGCACAGTGAAATTAACCTTGAATACAGAGTTGAGCCCCCAAAGGTCAAGAAATTCTTTCTTTCTTTCTTTTTTTAGGTCCACACTCATGGCACACAGAGGTTCCCAGGCTAGGGATCGAATCACAGCTATTGCCGCTGGCCTACGCCAAAGCCACAGCTGCACAGGATCCTAGCTGAGTCTGCAACCTACACCACAGCTCATGGCAATGCCAGATCCTTAACCCACTGAGCGAGGCCAAGGATTGAACCTGCATGGTTCCTAGTCGGATTCGTTTCCACTGCACCATGAAGAGAACTCCAAGAAATTCTTCCTGATGGAAGTAGACAGTTTCATGGATTGTAATCCCTAAAAAGGTCTCAGTGTGGCTTCTTGCTACCGAGGGAGGTGGAGTTGAAAGATGGGGACGGGCCTGGAAGCTGCATCAAAGCCTTGGGTAAAAGAACACCTGAGCCATCTTCACAGCACCACCACCAAGAGAATTCCCACTGTGGGTCCGGCCACGTGGCTGACCTGCTTCTGCCACTAGCCCTGTCCTGCTATCTCAGTCTCCCTTTTATCATCTGCAAACTGGGGTTGTCTTGGGTGTGGTATGGGGACGTGGGGAGACGCTGGATCAGTTGAGTGACTCTCCAAATGTGGCTGATTCTCAGAATCACCTGGGAGCTTTAGACAGAACCACAAAGAGTAGGACCTGGTCCAGAACTGACTGTTCAGGCTCTCCGGGGCTGAGCCTTTAAATGAAGATTTTAATGAGTGTCCCCGATAATGCTGATGCAGAACTGGACTAGAGGCCCTGCCCGAGCCAGTGTGGCTCTGACACTTAGGAGCCCACGAACTGCTGCCAGTCTGGAAAGAAAGCTTGTGGACCATAACTGTCAATACTTAGCCATTCATTCATTCATTCATTCATTCATGTTCATTTACTCATTCATTTCTTTGTCCCTAATTCATTACTGTATTCTTTTAAAAATTTATGCATCATATGTAAGGGACAGAAATAGATGTTTCAGGAAGTAGAGATGTAAGTCAGGGTTTGTGTTGGCAAGGCAGAAAAAAATCTAGGATGGGAAATCTAAGTCTGTTCTATAACTGCATTTCACAGAAGTACACCTGTAGTTAAGTACCATGAAAGAGGTACCGCAAAGAGTTTAAGGATAGGAGTGGCTTAACCATTACTGTGCTACAGAGTAAGCTGGGATTTAAACACCCACACAGAGAAACATGTACACACATATGCATATACACACTCACACAGTCACACAAACGCACAAAACCTAGATCTCAGGAGCAGATGCTAGGAAGAAGCTGATGCAAAGAATGAACAGAGCCTTTCCTAAGAGTTAGTGTCAGTATTTTATCACCTTAACAAATTATACAATTTAGGAGTTCCCTTGTGGCATAAGGGGTTGAGGACGTGGCATTGTCAGTGCTACAGCCTGACTGGAACTGTGGCTTCAGTTAGATCTTTGTCATGGGAACTTCCACATGCTGCAGGAGCAGCCAAAAAAAAACCAAAAAACAAAAAAACCCAAAAACCAATAGTATAATTTTTTATGATTATATCTGCAGCATATGGAAATTCCAGGGCTAGGTGTCCAGTTGGAGCTGCAGCTGCAGGCTTATACCACAGCCACAGTAATACTGGATCCAAGCTGCATCTGCAACTTATGCCACAGCCGGATCCTTAACCCAATGAGCTAGGACAGGGATCAAACTCGAATCATCACAGACAGTATGTCAGGTTCTTAACCTACTGAGCCACCACAGAAACTTACAATATTACAATTTATAAAATGTCTACAACTGCGAGTTCCTGCTGTGGTACAGGGAGTTAATGATCCAGCTTGTCTCTGTGGAGGCTACAATTCAATCCCCAGCCCATAGCAGTGGGCTGTTTCCAGCAGTGTTCCTGCAGCTATGGCATAGATGCAGCTTGATTTCAATCCCTGGCCAGGGAACTTCTACATGCCACTGGTACAGGCAAAAAAAGAAAAAAAAAATGTCTACTACTGCAAGACGTTCAGTTTCCACAGGACATTCTAGTTTAAGGAATGTTTTCACAATGTACATGACATAACAGACACGATGTTATTCAGAGATGTTGATCCAATATATCTTCTGTTCCTGTCTCCTCAAAGTTTCCAGCTGCCCAACACCACCCCACCCCTTACCCCACACTGCTCTCATTTTGTCAATGGCAGCCCTTGCTTCCTGGGGAGGGCACAGCAGCCTGGAATAAAAGGGCCAGGGCAGGAGTTCCCGTTGTGGCACAGCAGAAACGAATCCGACTAGGAACCATGAGGTTGCGGGTTCGATCCCTGGCATTGCTCAGTGGTTTAATGATCCGGCATTGCCGTAAGCTGTAGTGTAGACTGAAGACGCAGCTTGATCTGGCGTTGCTGTGGCTGGAAATAACAGCTCGGATTAGACCCCTAGCCTGGGAATCTCCATATGCCGCAGGTGTGGCCCTAAAAAGAAAAAGAAAAAAAAAGGGCCAGGGCACAGCAGAGAGTTTCAAACTAGGCTTTGTTGAATTAGACAACAGGATCTGCAGAGAGAGATAAGGTTTTCTATATACAAGGCTTAGAATTCTGAGCACAGAGAAGATGCAGGACATACATGAGTTCTCACCTCACAGAAAAGGGGAAAGTCCTTCTGGTAAATGATGAAGAGGGGGTGGGGAAGGGGTATCAGAAGGAAGCAAGGAGGGAGAGGGGGAGGGAGGGAGAGGAAAGGGGAGAGAATATGTATGAAAACAAACATTCATAACCTTGACCTCATCATTTCACTCCTAAGAAGTATATTCTACAGGAAAGAGTTCCACATTCCACAGATGGACAAAATTATAAAATCATGTTCATTACAGCTTCCTGAGCAACAGCAAAAAATGTCAAGTAAATAAAATGACCACCAAAGGGTACTGGTTAAATGAATTATAATAAGGTTATTCATTAGTATTCATATCATCTAAAAAGAATGAGATAATTATAATACAATTCATTAAGCAAAAAAATAAAAATTAAAAAAAAACTAAAAATAAATAAATAAAAAGAATGAGATACACTTGTGTTGACATGGACAGATGTCCAGGACTAATGTTAAAATGTAAAATGTTTATATTATGCATGCTATGATACTTTATAAAAGAAAACAGGGTATATGTTAATTTATGCAAATAGCAGCCACAATAGAAGGCCCATGCTAATTTCCTTATGCTTCACAGACAGACCTGGGCCCTCTCCAGCCTTATCTATGTGGCCACAGGTAAGTCATCTCACTGCTCTAAGCCTGCTTTCCTCAACTGTACAACAGTGATACCCGGTACGACTCTAACTCTGAGATGTAAAAGCAGTCACCTCAGAACCTGCCTGGCTAATAGCAGGAGCTCAGGACTTGATGCTTCTTCCCGCAGTGACTGTGTATCTGTCAGGCAATCAGCTAAGATAGGAGGTTGGCAAAGCCTTTTAGACCCTAAATATTGTCAAATAGTTCACACTGCAATATTTCAAAGACATGTGGAATCTGTTGTAATTAATAAGTTACAAAACAGTTTAAGAGCATCACTGAATCCACTGGATAATCAACCATCATGGGGTTGCCTGCCATTTTGTACATAAGTACACTGTCCAGTTGGGGGCACTGTTAAGGCACCTCCTGGCATCACTGTTTGCAGTGTGAGCCAAGTGACCTAAGGAAGACGGTGGAGGGAATTCTCATCATGGCACAGAAGAAATGAATCTGAGTAGCATCCATGAGGATGCAGGTTCGATCCCTGGCCTTGCTCAGCGGGTTAAGGATCCGGTGTTGCTGTGGCTGTGGTGTAGGCCAGTGGCTACAGCTCTGATTCAGCCCCTAGCCTGGGAACCTCCATATGCTGTGGTTGCAGCCCTAAAAAGACCAGGAAAAAAAAAAAAGGAAGGTGGTAGAGAAGAATCAGGGGAAGGTGAATGGAAGAAAAAAATATTTGGACCAGTCTTGAGTGTTCTCACCTGTAAAATGGAGGTGAGATGAATACGTCCGTCTCTGCTACCTCAAGTCCTCAAGATTAAACAAAATAATAGATTTTGAAAAGACCTGGCACAGAGACTTTGCCAAATAGGTGTTTTTCATTCTTCACACTCTGGGGTATGCTAACTATGGCTAAGGACTATTGAAACAATCCCTAAAGACAAGTAAATATTTCATAAACATCATTGAAGTTTTGTTTATAAATTGTATGTAATTAAAAACCATAAATTGGTATGACATTTCTACTATTAACAAATAGTAAAGAATTAAAATATATCCAGCATTGTGTATATCAACTTTTTGACATACACAGTACATTCCTCGAAAAGGAAAATTGGCAAAGTATCTTTGGAGCAAGAAAACATGCATGCTCTGAGTCAGCAATACCATTTCTAGGAATGTTTTCTAAGTAAATAATCAAGTTATACATAGAAAGATTCACTTCCAAGGGAATGCTTTGATTGTAAAATATTAGAATTTAAGTCTGCTGGTCAAGAATTAGAAAACAAAATGTGGTATTTCCACAATGAAAATGCTGTGAAGGCTTTGAAAAAAGAATAGAGATATAGAAATATATCCACAGTCATAGCAAACTTTTTGCTACATATATTATTAATGAATCCGACTAGGAACCATGAGGTTGCGGGTTCAATCCCTGGCCTCGCTCAGTGGTTTAAGGATCCAATGACTGTGAACTGTGTTGTAGGTCTCAGACGAGGCTCGGATTCTGCATAGCTGTGGCTGTGGTGTAGACCAGCAGCTATAGCTCCTATTTGACCCCTAGCCTGGGAACCTCCATATGCTGCAAGTGTGACCATAAAAAGCAAAAAAAACAAAAAAAAAGGAAAGTTTTTAAATGTTTGTGAGCTGTGATGCCATGATTATTTGGCACCATACCCCGAATATCTATGTGCAAGGATATGAAAAAACACTTTATAATGGTTACTCCTCCTTAATGAGATAACGGGCACGTTTTGTCGTCTACTTGTTGACCGTTGTTCCTGATTTTCTTTAGTGATTATGTAGCCCTTGAGAAAATTTTTTCAGAGGAGACCTCAGACATTCAGTGTATTTCTCCCGCCTTTCTGGGGGACCACACACTCGTGAAAGTTGAGATCACGCCAAGCTCCTAAATCTCCTGGGACAGGCCGGGGTGAAGATGGTCAGGACTCACCTACTTGAGGGGCGGGGGAGCAGACATGCCCACAGCCCCTCCTCATGCACTGATGTCCACTCCCGCAGTCCTTGTCTTCTCTGCACTGGTGCTCACAGGCCTCTGACAAGAGGAAAGACTCCGTTAAAAGCTCTGAAGTCTTATAGTTAGAAAATAACTATTTTAGTTACCTTTCCAATATCATTCAAAAGTCATCAGTTACCTAGAAATAAAACAGCCAACCAAAGTGACTGGAAAGACATCAACATGGGGCCTAATAAAGTCATTAAATAGGTACTTACAGTAGAACTGAGACTCAGTAACAATCTATGGAGAAAGTCTATGCAATAGCTATGTGCTATGACAATGTAAACACAATGCACCTATCAAACATTGGGGAAGGCAATGGAAAGAACATATGAAAAGGAAAGTAAGCTTGATAAGCATCTGAAAATGGGTAATGGTTACGTGGGAATGAAAGGATATTACTTAAGATCAGCTGCTGGGGGCAGGGAAGTGAGGAGGAAGAAAAGGAGGAAATTAAGTAGTTTTATTAGCACTCTTACTCATAGCAGGAAACTTGTAGACAGTAATTTAAAAAGAGGGGACCAGGGGTGGTACTAAAAAGGTATAATATAAAGGTAATTATTATTAGAACAAAAGCATAAAGCTTTCCAAATGCAAATATAGTAAGAGAGAGAGAAAAAAGGGAAAAGAGATTACACAAATAATATAGATTATATAATAAAAGACTATCGCTCTAAAAAAGATATCTACAACGGTAAATAAAATAATAATAAAAGGTAGGATAAACCATACGATTAAAAGGAGTTCTTGTCTTCCTAAAATACCCATAGAAATAACATGTTATGAAATAATGTCTGGAATTTGCTTGAAAGTAACAGGGAAGGAGGGGAAGTGGGTGGGATTGGAGCTGATAATGGTTGAAGCTGGGTGATGGGTATATGGTCTGTTGTTATACCAATCTGTCTGCTTTGTATGTGTTTAGAAATTCCCGTAACAAAAAGTTAAAAAGTAAAATAGGTTGAGGGATGTTCAAAATATCTCAATGAGAAAATTATATGTTCATATAAGGTATTAAAATATAAAAATAAGATTGGCATGAGATAATAAAATTTCACATCAATTTAACTTACTAACAATGTGAAACCCCTAATGTGTTCATGCACACACCAACAGTTAAGTATGGAGAGATACACCCTGAAAGATCACCGGCGATGTTTCTAAATGATGCTATTCTGGGTGTGCCATTTATTTGTTTAAATACTTGGGGCTGTAGAGTCTTGTTTTTCAACCATAAACACGTATTTATGGGGGATACATATATTAAGAGTTATTCTTGTTTTAGGCCACACCCACATCATGGGGAAGTTCCCTGGCCAGGGACTGACTCCATGACACAGCAGTGACCTGAGCCACAGCAGTGACAACACTGGATCCTTAACCTGCGGAGGCACAGGGAACTCCCAAGAGTTACTCTTTTAATTTTTTTTTTTGTCTTTTTTTTTTTAGTGCCGCATCCATAGCATATGGAGGTCCCCAGGCTAGGGGTCCAATCGGAGCTACAGCTGCCGGTCTACACCATGGCCACAGCAACAGCAGATCCAAGTCGCATCTGTGACCTACACCACAGCTCATGGCAACACCGCGGAGTCCACTGCAGGATCCTTAATCCACTGAGTGAGACCAGGCATCAAACCCTAATCCAAATGGATACTAGTCTGATTCGTTACTGCTGAGTCACAACGGGAACTCCCCAAGAGTTATTTTTAAAAAGAAATCCCCATAATGAAAAAAGTTGAGAATGACTGAATGCAATGGGATTGTGACGGAGAAGTCCAAACAATCCCATTTATTTTACATTTTATGATGAAAACTCTCAAAACCGTACTCAAAGGTTCATTACTACTGAACAGGTTTGGAAAGATTGGGCAGGACCCAGCACATGTTCCCGCAGGGTTCTCAGCCTTACCTTGTGGCTGGGCTGCGGAGCAGACACGGCCACACCCAGTGCTGGTGCATCGTCTCCCTGCCCCGCAGTCCTGGTCTATGTTGCACTCCGTCACACAGATACCTAAACCATGAGAAAAGACTGGGTTGAGATCCTTACATTAAACCACTACTCATCTTATAAATGACCCCGACCTATAATGGCACTTTACATATTGATCTGATACCTCCCTGTTTAAACATGATCTCACATAGAACCTCATCTGGCCCTTCCAACAAATAAGATCTGAAGTATTTGTAGGAGTATCTGGAGCCTTTCCTTAGCACTGAAGTATCTGTAGGAGAGAAAGCTGCAAAGAAAGCAGGTTAATGGTAACCCAAACGGGCTTTAACTGGTAGGTTTTCTTATTTGCATTTTAAAGATGAGGACAGGCAGAGGATGTCTGGTCAATGTCAGAGCTGGGATTTGAATTCAAGACTTTTTCCCTTGAAAGCTCATGTCCCTTTTGCTCTGCAGCTCAGTGAAATTACCCTTGAATACAAAGCTGAGTTCTCAAAATTCTTTCTGATGGAAGTAGACAGTTTCCTGGATTCTAACCCCCTAAAAAAAATCTCAATGTGGCTTCTTGCTACTGAGGGAGATGGAGCTGAAAGATGGGGACAGGCCTGGAAGCTGCATCAAAGCCTTGGGTAAAAGAACAACACCTGAGCCATCCTCACAAAACCACCACCAAGAGAATTCCCACTGTGGGTCTTGCCACAGGTCTTGCCCTGTCCTGCTCTCTCGGTCTCCCTCTTATCATCGGCAAACTGGGGTTGTCTTGGGTGTGGTCTGGGGAAGTGGGGAGAGGCTGGACCAGCTGAGCAGCTCCCAGCGCGTAGTGTACAGTGTAGGTTGCAAACATGTCTCAGATCTGGCCTTGCTGTGGCTGTGGAGTAGGCTGTCAGCTGTAGCTCTGATTTGACCCCTAGCCTGGGAAATTCCATCTGCTGTGGTATGGCCCTAAAAAGATAATTAATTAATTAATTAATTAATTACCTCCTGTATGTAAGGGACAGGACTAGATTTTTCAGGAAGCAGAGATTAAGTCAGGGTTTGTGTCAGCAAGGCAGAAAATAATCTAGAATGGGAAATCAAAATTTGTTCTCTTATAACTACATTTCACAGTAGTATACATGTAATAAGTACCATGAAAGAGGTACTGTAAGAGTTAAAGCATACGAGTGGCTTAACCATCAGTGCTCTAGAGAATTGTCTGGGATTTAAATGCACACCCACACACACACACACAAATACCATTCAATGGAAAAAGAACAGTCTTTCGACAAATGGTGCTGGGGAAAATGGACATCCACATGCAAAAGAATAAACTGGACCACTACTTCAACCCATGTGCATATACAAATACATATACAAAAATTAACTCAAAATGGATCAAAGACCTAAATGTATGTGCTCAAAGTAGAAAACTCTTACAAGGGAACATAGGTGTAGGAGTTCCCATCGTGGTGCAGGGGTTAACGAATCTGATTAGGAACCATGAGGTTGCAGGTTCGATCCCTGGCCTTGCTCAGTGGGTTAATGATCCCACGTTGCCGTGAGCTGTGGTGTAGGTTGCAGATGTGGCTCGGATCTGGCATTGCTGTGGCTGTGGTGCAGGCTGGCAGCTGTAGCTCCGATTAGACCCCTAGCCTGGGAACCTCCATATGCTACAGGTGTGGCCCTAAAAAGGAAAAGAAAAAAAGGAACATAGGTGTAAATCTTTGTGACTTTGGATTGGGCACTGGCTTCTGAAATATGACACCAAAATCTGTAGCAACAAAAGAGGTAGATATATGTGCTTCATAAAAGTAAAGGCTTTTGTGCATCAAAGAACACCATCGAGTAAGTAAAAAGACAATCCACAGAATGGGAGAAAATATTTGCAAATCTTATATCTGATAGGGTTAATATCCAGACTATATAAAGAATTCCTACAGCCCAACAACAAAAGGACAAACACTCCAATTACGAAAAGGGAGAAGAACTTGGATATTTCTCCAAAGACATAAATGACCATTAAGAACATGAAAAAGTGCTCCACATCACCAGTTACCAGGAAAATGCAAGTAAAACCCAATGAGATGCCACTTTGCCCTGTGACAGCTACCATAAAAAAGTCATGTGTCAACAAGTGTTGGCAAGGACATGCAGCAATGGAACATTCATACACTGCTAGTGGGAATGTTAAGTTGTTGCAGGCTCTATGGAAAAGAGTTTGGCAGTTCCTCAAAAAATTAAACACAGAGTGACTCAGAAATCCCACTCTTAGGTGTATACCCAAGAGAACTGAAAACATGTTCACACAAAACTTTGCACATGAATGCTCATAGCAGCATTATTTCATAACAGTCCCAAAGTGGAAATAACCCAAATGTCTATCAACTGATGGATGTATAAATAATACCTGATATAGCTATATAATCCAGCCATAAAAAGTACTGACAGACACAACTTAGATCAATCTTAAAAATACTGAAAGAAGCCAGACACAAAAGACCACATTGTATGATTTCATTAATATAAAATATCCAGAATAGAAAAAAGCTTAGAGACGGAAAGTAGATTAAAGGAAAGAGGGAACAGGGAGTTTGCTAATGGGTATGGGGTTTCTTTTTGGGGTGGTGAAAATATTTTGCAGTTAGACAGGGATGGTGGCTGCACAACACTGTGAATATACTAAAATCCACCAAACTGTACACCTTAAAATAGTGAATTTTATCTCAGTAAACACACACACAGAGCTAGAGACCTCCAGAAATTCTGATTTAATTGGTCCCGCAGAGGGTCCTGGTGGTGAAACTGGAGGGAAGGGGGCAGGGCACAACCTTTAAAAGAAGGACATAGCCATTGAGGATAAGACATAAACTGGTTAGAACCAACTAGGTCCAAGATGCCGGGAGGTTCAACTTCCAACAGAACTTGAGTCTCATTGTATGCTCACTGTAATAAATTAGCCAATGACGTGTCCACAGGTGCTATGACAGTTCTCAGGCTGACCATAAAAGGCCAAAAAGTGGACCGTGGCCCAATTCCCGGAAATTCCTGTCCTTTCCCCGAAATAGCTGAAACAGTTCTCCTACTCATTAGCCTATGAAACTACCCAGCCCATTAAAAACTGACCAACCCCTACTTTGGAGCCGCTCTCAAACCTTTTGAAATGGGCTGCGGAATGCACATCTTCCAGGTCGCTCTCATCTTCTGAGACGGCCCACACTCTCTCTCCCAATAAATCTACTTCTTACCTATCACTTTGCCTCTCGCTGAATTCCTTCTGCCCTGAGACATAAAGGCCCTGAACTTCAGTTCAGCCCTGAGACCAGATATGCGATTCTAATGAAAAGACAGTGGGTTCCAGTCCCAGTCTGGGTTTTGGCTGGTTTGAGTCCCAGTCTGTGGGTTCCAGTCCCATCTGAGTTGTACGGTTTCAGCACTGGTCTTTTTAAAAAGGCTTCTCAGGTGGTTGTAACGTGCTGGCAGAACCTCTTCCTACCCAGCAGCATCAGCATCACCTGGATGCTTATTAATGCAGGACCTCGGGCCCCCAGCCCTGCATCAGAACCAGCATTTTAACAGGACTTTGTCATATTAACATTTGAGAAATACTACTCTAGCTTAGAACAACCAGTATGTCGATTATGTTTGTGGTGGAAATAGCCCGCAAAATGGGGCTTTCAAGAATTAATGGAATTTCCAGAAGTGGTGGGGGGCAGGTTCTCAGATGAGAGAATACATTGTATTTTGAGGAAATCAGTAGCCTGATGAGAGCTGCACTTTGGGAAGAACAAGATCACATTTATGCATAGAACTGGCTGGATTCAAAATACAATGCATATTTTATTTTATTATTTTTTTATTTTTTTAGGGCTTCAGTTTCGGCACATGGAAGTTCCAAGGCTAGGGAGGAATCAGAGCTGCGGTTCCCAGCCTATGCCACAACCACAGCAACACCAGAACCAAGTCACATCTGCGACCTACACCACAGCTCATGGCAATGCCAGATCCTTAACCCGCTGATGGAGGCCAGGGACCAAACCCACATCCTCATGGATACTTGTCAGGTTCATTTCCACTGAGCCACAGGGGGAACTCCCACAGTGCATATTTTAGAGGAGAGAGATTTCAAGAGTATTGCAATGATCCAGGTATATGATTAGAGGGGTGGCAGTGGGCTTGGAAAGGATGTAAGAGAAATTTTGAAAGAAGATCGGAAAAGGCTGGTGATCGATTCCAGAGAAAGAGAGGGGAGCAAGGCAAATAGAGAAACCACCTTTGGCTGAGGGCCCCTAACACTGAGGAAATAGATAAAGAGAAAGCACAAGGCACATAAAAAGAAGGGCCAAGAAAGAGTCAGAGAAGTCTAAGGAGAACGTTTCAGAGTGAAAGGATCCTGAACGATGTCAGCTACTACAGAGGTCTCAAGGAGACTGACAATTGAGGAAAACTATTAAGATTGTCAACCAGGAGTTCTCGTCATGGCTCAGTGGAAATGAATCTGACTAGCATCCATGATGACACAGGTTCGATCCCTGGACTCGCTCAGTGGGTTAAGGATCCGGCATTGCCGTGAGCTGTGGTATAGGTTGCAGATGTGGCTCCGCTATGGCATTGCTGCGGCGTAGGCTGGCGGCTACAGCTCCGATTGGACCTCTAGCCTGGGAACCTCCATATGCCAAGGGTCTGGCCCTAAAAAGAAAAAAAAAAAGACTGTCAACCAGGAGGTTACTGGTGCCCTTGGAGAGTGTGTGGGGTGCGGTGGGG
This sequence comes from Catagonus wagneri, assembly GCA_004024745.2. NCBI lineage: Eukaryota > Metazoa > Chordata > Mammalia > Artiodactyla > Tayassuidae > Catagonus > Catagonus wagneri. The sequence goes on along the minus strand of PVHT020001178.1, from coordinate 3,018,755 downwards.
GTGCTGTGTTGGCAGTGATTGTAACAGTGGGGGTGGTTAGTGGCTGGAGCTGTACTGGAAGGGGCTCAATGGCTGCGAAGAAAGAGGCAGAGAAGACAAAAGCAGAGTTCAGAAAAATGTCTTCTCAACAGTAGGGAGATTTCTGTTTTCAGGTAGAAGCAAAAGGAGAGAAAAGGGTTAAAGATGCCTGGGAGAGACCCAATAGCCGATGCAGGATGCAGCAGGAGGCTGGACTGTGCAGCAGGAGGCTAGAGGGGTTGGCGTTGGCACAAAGGGAGAGGAGAGGAGGTGGGCAGACACAGAGGGATGCTGGTGTGCCGATGGGGGAGGACATTTAAAATGTGCTCCCGGGTCTCCTCATGTGGACTGTTCCCCTGTTTACCCAGCCTCTCCTCCATCCCCTCTTCCACACTGCACCTGCCCAGCCCTAGGCGTCCCACTTTCTGACTCTCTCCTTCTGAGAGGTGGGACCTGCCACTGCCTGGACTTACCAGCCGCCTGGAGCTCTGTGTTGAGGGTGAGGAGGACGGTGAGAAGGAGGAGGAGGCCACCCAGCTTCATGTTGCCGGCTGAGGACTGTTGGTGGTGATGCAGCACGGCCAGAGAGGCTGACGTTTATACCCTCCTGGAACGGTTAAACTGGGCCAGAGTTCAAAGGCCAAAATCAGTGTGCAAGAACATTGAAACTTAGGTTCTGCCAAGAAGCTGACTTTGCTAAAAAAAGAGAGAGAGAAAGAGAAAAAAACAACTCACATGTGTTGAGCAATGTTTGTTGTTTTCTAACGCAACAAGTGACGCAAGCGGAGTATCTCCTTAGAGTAATAAAGAAATCTATCAGATGAGAAGGAGAGAGAGAATGAGAGAAGATTAGGTAGATAGATAGATAGATAGATAGATAGATAAGATAGACAGACAGACAGAATGGAAGCTAGATAAAAGGAGAGGTAACTCAAAAATATCTACATGCAGGAGTTCCCGTTGTGGCGCAGTGGTTAACGAATCCGACTAGGAACCATGAAGTTGCGGTTCGATCCCTGCCCTTGCTCAGTGGGTTAACGATCCGGCATTGCCGTGAGCTGTGGTGTAGGTTGCAGACGCGGCTGGGATCTTGCGTTGCTGTGGCTGCGGCGCAGGCCGGTGGCCACAGCTCCAATTAGACCCCTAGCCTGGGAAACTCCACATGCCGCGGGTGCTGCCATAAAAATGACAAAAGGCAAAAAGAAAAAAAAAATATCTACATGCAAGATGCTTTACCTGCTAAATACCACAACTGAGTTACAAAGAGGTTAAATAGCTTGCTCAAAGTTACGGAGCTACTAAATAGGGTTCAAACTCAGACATTTTCGGTGTCATATCTCATGACTTCTTTTCTATAACTTTGTCACTGCATCAGGACCTAGGTCTAAATATTATATTGCATTGTGTGACACTGTGAAGGGACATAACTGTGCTCCTTCGTCCCTGAGGCACTGCTAAATAGTTGCACATTTATATGCACGTGGATGTATATGTACATAGATGAACAGATGCACAAAATGCAGAAAAATTCTGGAACAAAAACCTCTCCAATAATGACAGCACTCACTAGCTCTTAGGAATAATAGAATGAGTTGCAGGCTTTAGGTAACCAAGAGGTCTTTAGTCTCAACTGAAATAAGACTAGGCACTCACATAATACTTGTACAATTAGAAATTAACAAAAGGAGGGAAATCCTGTTGTGGTGCAAAGGAAAGGAATCCAATTAGGAACCATGAGGTTGCGGGTTCGATCCCTAGCCTCGATCAGTGGGTTAAGGATCCTGCGTTGCCATGCGCTGTGGTGTAGCTTGCAGATGAGGCTCAGATCCTGTGTTGCTGTGGCTGTGGCACGGGCTGGCAGCCACAGCTCCAATTTGACCCCTAGCCTGGGAACCTCCATGTGCCACGAGTGTGGCCAAAAAGCAAAAGAAAAAAAAAATTAACAAAAGGAGAAGTTCCCGTCATCGTCATGGTTCAGTGGAAATGAATCTGACTAGTATCCATGAGGATGCAGGTTCGATTCCTGGCCTTGTTCAGTGGGTTAAGGATCCGGCGTTGTCGTGAGCTGTGGTGTAGGTCACAGACACAGCTCAGATTCCTTGTTGCTGTGGCTGTGGCATAGGCCAGGAGCTACAGCTCCAATTCGTCCCCTAGCTGGGACTCTCCATATGCCACAGGTATAGCCCTAAAATGACCAAAAAAAAAAAAACATTAAAAAGAGGAGGAAGAAACCCTCCCTAAAGTATGGAGTATAGATTGTACAGTTGCATGATTAGAGCCAGGAAATGCACTTAGGGGGGCTTATTCAATATATCATGTTATACGATAAACAAACATAGCTATCCAATCTGCCTCCTATACCCTCGAATCCCCTTTAAACTCTCTGATGTTCTGTTCCCCCACAAGACCTGAGAATCCCTCAGTTAGTGCTGGGAAAGGAAATGAGGAAAGCTGTCCCTGGATGCCAAGCCCTCTTTCTCCAGGCTGGGTATCACTGAAAGGCACTTACTCCCTCTACCCACCCTAACATGTTCGGAAGAAACAAAACTGGAATTCTTCTTGTGTAATCAGTCCAAAAAATAGCCGAGCCAGCCCTCAAGCGTAAACAAGTTTTGGTTTTCCCTCCCGCCCCAGCTGTCCCCCACCGTATGGAATGTACCACACTGAAGCCAGAATGCCTCAACCTTTACCCTGACTGAGGAGAACGGGACTCTGGGGAGATGAGTTAAAAATCCAGCTGTTCATTCCGATCAGTCACGTGGTTGTAAATCAGTGCGAACTCTTCTCTGCTTTCAGTTTCTTTCTCCCTCTCTCTCCCTCCCTCCATCACTCTCTCTCTACCCCCCTCCCCATTTTAAACTTTCTCTCTCATCTTTCTAACCCCTTGCCAATACCCTGAAGCACCCTGATTCTGATTTCTTTCAATAGTGCCTGATGGCAAAACCCCTGTTGGAGACACCTAACTATGCGCCTTATCCTTCTCCGCACCTAAGTCCCCACATAAATGCATGATCGACTGCTTCATTTAGGACTTCAGCACTGGCCTGAAATTTTAGTACAATTTCAACACAAGCTCCCAGTCTTTCTAAGGGCAACCGCAAACACTGTCCATGTCCCTCAAACCTCAGTCTCTTTCCGTCCCTCTCACTCAACAGATGACCTTGCCTCTTGCTTTACAGAGAAAACTTTTAAACTCCTAGTTCTATTGCTTTAAGAGATATAGGGCTTGGCGTTTCCGTTGTGGCTCAGAGGACTAAAAACCGGTTTAGTCTTCGTGAGGATGCGGGTTCGCTTCCTGGCCTTGCTCAGTGGGTTAAGGATCCTGTGCTGCCACAAGCTATGGTGTAGGTCACAGATGCAGTTCAGATCTGGTGTTGCTGTGGCTGTGACACAGGACAGCAGCTGCAGATCCAATGTGACCCTTAACCCAAGGAATTCCATATGCAGTTTCAGCCCTAAAAAGAGAGGCGGGGGCGGGGGCGGGGGCGGGGGTGGGTGGGCAGGGGCTATTCAGGTTGTCTAGTTCTTCTTGAGTTGACTTCGGTTGGGTATCTATCTGGGTCCAACCCAGAAAAAGACACCACACAGTAATTTGAAATTTGAACAGAGTAAATTTAATGTAAAAGAAAGACTAAAATGGGGAGTTCCTCTTGTGGCACAGTGGTAATGAATCCAACTAGTATTAAGGAGGATCCGGGTTCAATCCCTGGCCTTGTTCAGTGGATTAAGGATCTGGCTTTGCCGTGAGCTGTGGTGCAGGTCACAGATGAGGCTAGGATCCCATGTTGCTGTGGCTGTGGTGTAGGCCGACAGCTGTAGCTCCAATTCAGTCCCTAGCCTAGGAACCTCTACATGCTGTGGGTGCAGCCCTAAAAAGAATGACTAAAATAATCAACAAGGACCTAGCATGTAGCACAAAGAACTCTACTCAATACTCTGTAATAACCTATATGGGAAAAGAATCTGAAAAAGGACGAATATATGTATATGTCTAATTGAATCACTTTGCTATATACCTGAAACTAACACATTGTAAATCAACTGTACTTCAATAAAGAAAAAAAAATTTAAAGACAAAAAAAGCAAGACTATAAGAGGGGATTGGAGTAACAAGGGATTGACTAGTAAGGAATAAACAGAATTCTCAAGAGTATCAGAGTATCAGAGTGGCAGGTATAATAAGGATGAGCCATTAATTTGTAGCCTGAGATAGTGTCCAAGGACCCCTCCCCCAGCCCAACTCCTTGCCCCCAGGCCTGAGAGGCAGACCTTGTTGGAGAAGGCAAGGTAAGGTTTATGGAATCGTGGTTACCCTGGGTGTCGCAGGAGGCAAACTCTTCCTCCTCAAGTCTCTCCACTTCCCGCACTGTCTAGCAAAGAGGAAAAAATGTAAGGGGCCCAGATCTATTTTCACAGAACAGTCTAAAAGGGTGAATCTAGAGAGGCAAAGCATGAGCAACGTGTACAGGTAGCGTGTGTCTTTTGAGGAATTTAGCTCTCACGAAAATTGTCAAAGTTATTGCAAAGATCACACAGAGTTTCTGTATATCTCTCACCAGTCTCCTATTGTTAACATCACACCCAACTTAAGTCAAAAAAAAAAAAAAAAGTCAATATTGGTAGGTGGCTATGGACCAAAGCACGGAGTTTACTTCACTTTCACTAGTCTTTCCAGTAATGTCTTCTTTCTGTTCCAGGATCTGATCCTGGGTATCTCATTGCATTCACGTGTTCCCTCTCCTTAGTCTCCTCTGCTCTGTGACAGCGCCTTCGGCTCTTCTCATCTGATGTTTTGTAGGCCATCTCTTAATCAGTATGTGTCTGATGTCCTGCTCATGACTGACTGGTACTGTGGGTTTGGGGGAAGAATATGGCAATAAGGACACGGTGCCCTGGGGCCCAAAATGGATGGGGAGTTTCTACACGCAAGTGGCCTTGTAAGAGTCAGACCAGGACGGACAAGAGAGAACAGAAGATGAATCTTATGGTTACCATAGCTGAAACTTTGCGGGGAGGGAGAAACTGGGAGAGTGGGAATAACATATACACACTACTGTATAAAAGAGATGATTAACAAGAACCTACTGTATATAGCACAGGAAAATCTACCCAATAGTTTGTAATAACCCTATACGGGGAAAAAAAAAATGGATATATTTATAAATGATCCACTTTGCTGTACACCTGAAACGAATAAAACATTGTTGTTAGGCCGGCGGGGACGGGTAGCGGCCCCCCAAATGGCAAAGAGACCCCTCATATCAAACAGACCCCATGAGGAACGGACAAGCCTGCGCGGGAAGATAGGCCCGCCAGCCCCACCCACGCCAATGGAGGATCGAAGCCACACCTACCCAGAAAGCCCCCAAATGCCTATCCCCGACCAATCACCTAGGGACACGGTGGTACCTTGCCTAATTTGGCAAAGGCACTACCCGGATCCAGACCCGGAATCCACAAGGCTTAAAAACCCCCACGCTCCCCAACCCGGGCGCGACTTCCCTGACTCCAGGCCGGAGAGTCACGGAACCTCGCCCGGGAGCCAAATTCTCCAATAAATCATGATCGCTGCCTTTTGCATGTATCCCCTGCTCCTTTCTTTCTCCCCTCTTTCCGTGCTAAACCTATTTCTTACAATTGTAAGTCAACTATACTCCAATAAGAATTAAAAAAAAAAAAAAAGATGGTGATGAGAGGTTTATTCGTAGTCAAAAGAGGGACAGTCCTGGAAATACCTGGGAAGCCGGGGAGGCAGAGAAGTGGAGGAATCTTCAAGCCACCTTTGGGCAAAGTGTGGAGCTAGACAGAGGTCACACACCAGAGGGCGCTATTCCCTTGGGCTACAAGGGGACTAGTCACTGCCAGAGTTACACAGCCATAAAAAGATGGGCACAAATGCTAGCGTGCCTTCATTCCCCACCCAGGCTGGTGAATCTGGGACGCTGAAGTTGTGTGGCTGTGCTGTACGTTCCCATAGGAAAGGGAAGAACTAACCCAAGATCTCAGGGCACCAGGTTCCCAGTTTAGACTGCCAAATCCAGGGAAAAGAGAGATGGAATATCCTTGAGCTTGCACAGCTTAACAAACCACAAATTAGTCCCCAGTTAGCCTATCCCTGTCACTAGCTAGAGATGATCTCTAGCCCAGGGGCTGTGTTTTATACAAAAGAGCCCTCTGGGCCACAATGGAACCTGCCTTGGGAAGGCCAAATTCTTTGTTTGTTTTGCTTTTTAGGGCAGCACTTGTAACATATGGAAGTTCCCAGGCTGGCGTCAAATTGGAGCCGCAGCTGTCGGCCTCGACCACAGACACAGCAAAGCGGGATCCGAACCACGTATCTGACCTACACCGCAACTCGCAGCAACACTGGATCCTTAACCCACTGAGCGAGATCGGGGATCGAACCCGCATCCTCATGGACACTAGTCAGGTTCATTATCGCTGAGCCACATGAGAACTCCAAGAACCAAATTCTTATGGAGCTTGCCTCAGGCTCCCTGTCTTCCTCTCAAATTTTCAGAAAGACACAAAACATAAATGACAGACAGTGGGCTGACAAGGTCATTCACTCCCAGGCCTTTGTTGCTTTTCGGACATGACCTTGTAAAACGTCCAACCCTAGTACAGGAAGGAATCATTACCTACAATTTAGGTGTCAATCCTCAAGCCTCTGGCATCCTTGGGGCCTCCTTAGTAGAAGAGCAGTGAATACAGCTGCCTTCCCAGTACTGACTCAGGTCCATTCCATGTCCTGCAGTGGGACCTGAGCCAGGGCAGAGTGCAGGTAAGCCTGATTTCAGATCTTAGTTATACATTACGAGTGCCTGGCTAGGTGAGGATTATCTCTTTTTCCCTCGAAATGAAATTGGAGTTTGGGGTTGGTAGAAGCAAATGATTGCATTTGGAGTGGATAAGCAATGAGACCCTGCTGTATAGCCCAAGTAATTAAATCTAGTCACTTGTGATGTGAAATGTGATGGCAGATAATATGAGAAAAGAATGTGTGTGTGTGTGTATATATATATATATATATATATATGCATGTCACTTTGCTGTATAGCAGAAATTGACAGAACATTGTAAATCAACTACAACAAAATTTATTTTTAAAAGAAATGAAATTGGATTATCAAAGTATTTAACTGCCTCTGTTATGATCCCTTGCCTGCCTTCTCCTCCAGATCAGCAGCCCTACAGAACTCCAAGTCAGTGTACGTCCCACTGATGTGTAGGCCCTAAAAGTCATCCATGTTGGGATGTAAGTTTTCATCTTCTTGGACTCAAGGGAAAGTGCTGGGCTTCAAGTCCTCTTCAAGGAGATTGAACCCAAAGACTCTGGCCAAGATGAGAATTACCAGACCGTTATCATCACCCCAGTTGGAGCAACATGGCCTACTGCTTCCTGGCTCCTCCTAGGAAAGGTATGGGGTGGACCCTTCACCCCACCCCTGTGGGGGCCTTATATGCCCCAAACAACCAGCAAGTTTATGGTAAGACTCCTCTTCCTTCAACCATTCAGCAGGTCAGCAGGTGTATCCTGAGACCTCTAGTCTCCCTGGGCTATAAAAACAGACATGGCCACACACCCAGGGTTGGCACTCTTTGGTTGTCAGGGAATGGTCCCACTGCACCAGAGCATATCTTATCTCAGTAAACTCTTCTTTCTCTTTACCTTGCCATGCTGGAAAATTCTTCTTCCTGTCTCTCTAGATTTTTGCATTCTCCATCTTTTATCCCAACTACGCAGAAGTGACCTAGCTCAAGGAATTTTGATCAGTGTTTGATCAGCCCTGGGACAACTTGACCTTGGGAATCTGGGAGGGTCGACTAAAAAAAAAAAAAGCACAACCTGAAAGTTGAGAGTTAAGTTTTATTTTGGACAAAATTAGGACCTAAGGCAGGGAGATAGCATCTCAGCCCCAAGAAACCGCTCTGAGGAGGTGCAGGGGGGAGCTAGGATATATCAGGTTTCGCAACAAAGGGAAGGTGGTAGGAACAAAAGATTTACAGATGACCAAATTTACAGAAAACCAGTTTCTATGGGAAGATGCAAAGAAATGGGTTTACTGGAACCACTCCTTTGGTACCTCCGATGTGGGCCAGCCTTCTTTGTTTCTTCCCAGCGTTCCCTCAGGGCTCACCGGGCCCACCCTTGGGAGTGGCTGTTCTCATAGATGATCCTGACATCGTTGTTTTGTCCACTCACTACAGCCCAGGGGCAGTATTTCAGATAGCTCTGAAATACTGGCCCAAAGAAGAAAGGTGGAATATCAAGATATGTCATAAAGGTGAAGGGGAGGTCCATGCAGCCATCCATACATTTTATATGTCTGGTCTTGTGAAGGGTGCTACTAGTCACAGACATCAGTCATCATGGATGGATTTTCAGTGTTTTTTTCAGATATGAGGAGATACAAAAATTGGGCTCAATATTTCTTCTCCTAAAACATTTCTAACTCGCAGAGCACAGGGTGCCTCACTCCCGGTCTCCACCCTGAGCTCTGCTCATGGGGTGCTGTGGATGGGCAGCTCCAGTGGCTCATGGTTTAATCCATGTGGATGTGATAAGGATGGAGTAGGCACAGGTGGTTGCAGACATCCCAGTAGAGGATCATAGACAGGGAAATCAAGGGAGCTTTGGGAGATCACTGTAAGTTAATAAATTGCTCAAAAAAGCCATCAGAACAAGGCAGGCTTGCTTAACTAGTGGAGGTGCAAGAACTGCCTCAGGTCAGTGGGTGGGGGATGGGGTGAGGCCTGTGTTCAGATTCAGACCAAGGGCAGGAGTTTGAGGACCGCCCTTCTGCTGATTTGAATACACATCTTATACCAAGGAGGAGCCAGCTACTCCTCGAAAAAAAGAGGCAGGCTTTTCCAACCCCCACTCCCCTTGGATGATAAAACTGTACCCCACATGATCCTCAGGGCAGAGCCTCCATTCCTGCCCGCTTGCATCTCTCACAAGCGTCCTATCCTAATAAATCTATTTCTCGCCTGTCACTTGGTCTCTCGCTGAATTCCTTCTGCGCAGACATGAAGAACCTGAACCTCAGTGAGTCCAGACACAGGGTGAGTGATTCTAATTTAGAACTGTGGGTTCAAGTCCCAATCTGGGTTTAGTCTGGGTTCGGGACGTTAGTGCTGTCAGTTTCAGCGGCAGATGGCAGGTGCCAAACTCCAGTTCACATTAAGTAGGACAATTCCAGTTCTCCTGTCCTTTGCAACCAACTGGTCTTCCACAGGATTTACACAAGCTTCTGTGTGTGTGGGGGGAGGGGGGAGGAACAGGTGGGTGTTGGTTCCACCTGAGAAGATGAGAGGGGCCATTTCCGCCCCCTGCCATGCAGGTCACGGTTTCCTTACGTGCACAGCCCACACTAACGCCACTGCCTTTCTGACCTCAGCGCAGACTACGAAGCAAGCCCTGTAGGCCCTTTGGGGAGGGTCTCAATCTTGGTGTCCTTATAATATACTACAATTGCTCTAGAGTCAAGGCTCAAAAGAAACTCATACTTTCTAATGGGACGAGGCCCTCCCCTATTCTGTCCCCAACTACTCCAGTTGCAACAAACTCCCACTCAAGCTGTGCAGAGGTTTGGAAAGAGAATGTCCACAGGGGTCTAAGGAACTGAAACTCAGAACTGAAAATCTTTCACATCTGCTGTAGAGAGAGGGCCAAATTCTGAAGGATTCACACAGACAACCCAGTCCTAGGTTAAAAACTCGGTTCCCTTTCCTAATCTCCTCAAGTGAAACTGAGCAGGCCTTGTGGGCCTCCTGGGCACAAAAGCCTTTTTGTGTCCCCCATTTCTTGTTTTTAGGGAATAAGCTTCAGCCTCCAGGACCTTCCCTGAGCTCCAAAGGGCAGGTTCAAACAGTTGCTAATAAAGGAAGGGAGGGGATGCAGACACCAGGGAGGAGCAGTCAAGAAACAACAATGCAGCCTTGGGGCAGGTCCTGGTTTCTCCTCATCAACACTATGCAGAACAGTATCTTTGAGTTCTTCTGCTGAACTAAAACCAGCAATAAAAGAAAACCAGATAGGAGGACCATCAGAACCAGTCCTGGTGCCACTAAACACCAACTTTGAAAAAGAATACAAGCTTGCTTCTACCCTGATCCTTATCTGCGGCCCTATTTTCTACTCCCAAACTATAAAATCACCTCCTATTCTCTCCCAAAGAAGAGCACACTCTTTAGGGCATTAGCCTTCTGTGGCCTCCTTTGCCTGGCAAAGCAATAAAGCTATTCTTTTCTCCTTCACCTAAAACTCTGTCTGGTGTTTCCTTTTTTTTCCTTTTTTCTTCTTTTTAGGGCTGCACCCGAGGCATATGGAAATTTCCAGGCTACGGGTCTAATCGGAGCTAGAACTGCCAGCCTACACCACAGCCACAGCAATGCCAGATCTGAGCTGAGTCTGTGACCTATACACAGCTCACGGCAGTGCTGAATCCTTTAACCCACTGAGCAAGGCCAGGGATAAAACCCATATCCTCATGGACACCAGTCGCATTCATTACTGCTGAGCCATGATGGGAACTCCCCTGTCTCGCGTTTCTTTTTTTTTTTTTTTTTGTAAATCAAATTTTTACTTTTTATTTTTTGTTTTTATAATTAATGGATTTTATTTCAATTATAAGTGTACATAAATCATCACAAGTCAATTTTACAAATTTTGTATCCCAAATCCCCAGTGCATCCCCCCACCCCCCAGATTGTCTTATTTGAAAAACCAAGGTTTTCCAAAGTCTGTGAGTCATTGTCTGTTCTGTAAGCAGGTTCATTGTGTCTTTTTAGTTTCCACATGTAAGTGGTAGCATTGGGTGTTGCTGTCTAATTGTCTGACTGGTTTCACTTC